>CAJGYO010000231.1:0-108234 GCA_904845875.1 Miscanthus lutarioriparius
AGACTTCTTAACCCTTGAGACTTGTTAAGTACTCCCTCTGTCGCAAATTATAGATTGGTTTGGCTTTTCAGGCACATAATTTTTTTGGTATGCACATAAAACCCATATATATAAAAACCCAAAATGACATAATTTTGGATGCAGATTTCCTACAGCTCAGAGGGCCCCAGCAGTCCAGCAACTCTCTAAAGTCCCTGTCGCCTACGGTGGCATCCATCCTGTCACACAATTTTCGGTCATCTCGTCGGAGATCTCCCGAGGACCCATCGGAGCGGTTCCTCAAGGAGCTCCGCTATGATCTGGAGACGGTGTACGTCGGCCAAATGTGCCTGTCATGGGAGTTCCTCCGGTGGCAGTATGAGCAGGCCCGTGACCTCCCGGAGTCTGACCCTTACCACAGCCACCAGTACAACCAGGTGGCCGGAGAGTTCCAGCAGTTTCAGGTCGTGGTGCAGAGGTTCGTCGAGGACGAATCGTTCAAAGGCCCTAGGCTGCCAAACTACATCAACAACCGATGTGTTCTTCGCAATCTCTTGCAAGTGCCCGTGATTAAAGGTTAGGACCATTTCAGACTTCAGTCAGAGCTGAGATTAGTTTGTAGTCCATGTTTGTACTGAATTTTCAATGAAAAGGAACATTGACCCTGATGCATGCATTTTGGGTTACAGAGGACAGCTTGAAGGACAGGATGGAGGATCAGCGCAAGGGCAACTACGTGATAACCAGTGAGGAGCTGGAGGACATCATGGAAGAGGCGATGCACATCATGTGGGAGTTCATCAAGGCCGACAGAGTCGAGACGACAACAACATCGGTGCTCAAGGGCCTGTCCAGCACCCACGTCGAAGTCCAGGACCCCATGGATCATGATCTCATGGCGCACATCAATTCCACGTTACAGAAGGTAAGGTTGCGACACAGTGCAGGGCTGCAGGCAAAATATCTTTTTTGCTACAGTTGCTAGCAGTAAGTGTAGGAGTGCCTGTTGCGTGACGATGTGTGTGTTGTATCTGAATGGTGTGCAGAAAGAGAAGAGGCTCAAGGACCTCCTCAGGACCGGCAACTGCATCGTGAAGAAGTTTAAGAAGCCCAAGGAGGACAGATCGAACCAGAACCTCTTCTTCTCGCAGGTGGACATGAAACTGGTGGCGCGGGTGCTGAGGATGCCGAGGATCACCAGCGAGCAGCTGCAGTGGTGCAAGGCGAAGCTCGACAAGATCATACTGGTAGATAGGAAGATCCACAGGGAGGCTTCATTTTTGTTGTTTCCCTGTTGAGAGAGTACATATATATGTTTTCTTCTTTTCTTTTGCTCGATAAAAAAAAAAAATCTTCACCATGTAATCAATCCACGGGTGTAGGAAATTTTTTTAACCTTTTGGTAATTCAGTTTCTTATATACGTAGGTTCATAATTATAATTGTAACTTCATAAACAGGCCACAGCTTACAGAGCCCATGCATGGCGCTTCCATGATACCTACATCACCTAGAAATTACAGTCATCGCAATGTACATACTCCATTTCCTCTTCAGTAGAAGGGACCGTCTTTTGCCACTGGTCCATCCCAACTGTGTTGCAAGGCTGCAAGACATTTTTTAACTGCACTGCCATTCCTGGCCCTGGACGAGCAGTTCTTATGCCCTTTCTGTTCACCATATGAGTCACATAGTGACCACCTCACATTAGCTGATCTAACAACTCAAGTACTTGATGCAAACACTGTACAGCACTGTACCCATGAACAGGAACACGCATCTCATAACTGAAAGGTGACGAAACTGAGGTGCAGCTGAGTAGGCTCAACAGTAGACAGCAGTACTAGCTATGACAGTAGTAGATCTTAGGGTGGCAAACCTCAACGGACGTGTAGGGATACAGATTGGTAGCGTTCAGGACGTGTTTGATAATGACCACACATTGCCACATCGTTTTTTGACAAACTTTGCTAAGGCCTGTTCGCTCGGTTTATCAGCTAGAATGTACAGTATTTTTCTTTCACAACAAAACAGCTTCAGCTGACTTTAATACCAGTCGAACAGGCCCTAAATGTGTGGCTAACAATTTGTTAGTGGCACCTTATTAGTTATGATGTGGTAACGAAATGGGTCAATGACAAGTGTGCCAAAAGTGTATCAAGCTACAATTATGGTAGAGAACTAAACAGCAGCCTAAGAAACGATGGCGCGTTTAACCCGTGGTGTGCTAATGCTTGGCCACGAACGAAACGCACCCTAGAAGTGGTATGCTTAATTCTCATAAATGTATTCACCTTTCACTTAGTAGGGTGCAATCGGAAAGCTTTCGAATTTACCCATTTCACCTAGAGAGAGAGGAATCAAGAACTCCATTTTAACCAAAAAAATGTGACCAGACCTATGAGGCAACTAGATGGGTTTTCATCAGTTAAGAAGAAAATATACACCCAAATCTAAATTGATAGAGGACTGTAATACATGTAAGTTTCTGGTCCAAATTAAAGTGGCGCCCTAGACGTTTAGCCAAGTTCTCTACTCCCAACCGGCCCAGGCATAGAAGCACCGCCTGTTCCCGAGTTGCGACTGTCTCATCCCCGTCTAGCCACCGTTGCCTCCCACTGGCCAGCAACTCAGCAAGAGGGTCTGTGGCCACTCGTAGCCGCCAGGAGTTGTTTGCGCTCTGCGCTCCGCGGTCAAAGGCGCGCGGAAGGGTTGGCCCGCCTAACCGTAGCCAAGCTATATTCAAGCTGCTCGGCTGAATTTTTACGACTGATAAGCTGGCTGATGCTGTTTTGTTGCGGGAACGATGTTTCCACGTTTTCTTTGTTTCTTTCTTTGTTTCTTTTTTTCCTTTGTTTGGTGATCCAGGAGCCTGGATGAGGGGCCAGACTTTTAAAGGATGGGCTCATATGGAGAACTGGGAATGGGGAAAATGTGAAAATATGAGAAGACCCATGGCTGCCCAGAGGTACAACAAGAAAACCGGTTACACCTAGGAGGTCATGTTTGCTGACAAGAGTTAGTGAGCTTATAGATCCAACAACAAGTGAATGGGATGAGAAATTAATCTGTGATATTTTTTTGGCCCGAGGATGGTGCTGAGATCTTAAGGATTCCAATTAATGTGAATATGGAGGACCGGCCTGCTTAGCATTTTGATGCGAAGGGGGTATTTTCAGTCAAATCGGCTTATAAGCTTGCTGTGGAAAAAAGAGATGCTCGTACAGGAAGGGATGCTTCTAGTTCTGGATGTGCAGGTGGATGCATGAGTGAATTCCAATGGATTAAGATTTGGCAAATTAAAGCTCCCAACAAAGTAAAAATGTTCATATGGCGTTTTGCACATGACAGCCTTCTTGTTAGAAGAAATTTGGCCAGGCGTGGGATAAAATTAGATACCATTTGTCCAGTTTGCAGAAGGCTAGATGAAGACTGTGGGCACATCTTCTTCAAATGTAAGTATGTAAAGATATGTTGGCGCCTTTTGAATATGGAGGATATAAGATCTGAGCTGGTGAACTGCCGATCAGGAACTGAACTAATTAATAAGATTTGGGAGCTAGAGATGAACATTCAAATAAAAGTTTTTGTCTTTCTTTGGAGATGGTGGTCGGCAAGAAACAAGGCTAATGACGGTGGGAGAATGGCGAATCCAACTGAGATTTGTAGTTCTGTATCATTCTTCCTGATGGAGTTTGAAAAGTTGCACAAAATTGAAAAGAAAGTGACGCTTGCTGCTGCTGGATGTTCATGGAATCCTCCACAAGAGGATATCTATAAGATCAATTCCGATGGCTCTTTTTATCCAAATAAGAGAATTGGAGGATATGGATTTGTGGTGAGGAACAAGAATAGAGAGGTGCTCGTGGCTGGAGCTGGAATCATTTCTTATGCTTCATCGGCCTTGCATACTGAAGCAATTGCGGCCTACAAGGCTGTCCTCCATGCAGCTCAACTAGGAATGACAAGAATTATCTTGGAGACGGATTCCATAGTGCTTGCTAATGCCCTCAAGTCGCCAAGTTTAGACCGAAGCATAATTGGTGCTTTAGTGGTTCAGATACGAGACATTATCAGAGTTTTCTTTTTGTAATGTCTCATATTGTAATAGATCATGTAATAAGGTGGCAGATTCTTTAGCTGACCATGGAGCATATGCGGTGGAGTGTGGCTCAGATGTGTTAATAAGCCAAGTGCCTTTGCATGTAATGAATCTTGTATTGGGCGATTTGCCTAGGAATGAAGTTTAATGCAGGATGTGTTACCTGATATATATATATATATATATATATATATATATATATATATATATATATATATATATATATATATAAAGGAGCCTGGATCAGAGTCTCGCTGATGTCGCCGGCAGCAGGCCTGGACGGCAGAGGTGCGCCGTGGAACATCAACCTGGAGAAGGTGGCCCGTACAGCCTAGTTACTCCGGTCCGGCCCATTATCTCATCAAACAGATCCCAGCCGTCCGATTTAGGTCAGCCCTCGCGACACATCCATTTATACCCCTTGCCGCCGCCACGCCGTAGCTTCTCTTTCTCCTAGTCTCTCTGCTCCAGCCTCCCACTAGGGTTTATCCACCGGCGGCGCGCGCGACGGCGGCAAGATGGTGCAGCGTCTGACCTACCGCAAGCGGCACAGCTATGCCACAAAGTCCAACCAGACGCGGGTCGTCAAGACCCCTGGTCCGAATCTCCTCCTCTTCCCATCATTTTCTCTTTTGTTTTCACTCCATTTTTGGTGGTTCCTTTGATATCTGCTTTGGCTGTGTTTTTGATGTGCTAGATCGGTTTGTGGCTTGTGGTCGCAGGTGGCAAGCTCGTGTACCAGTACACCAAGAAGAGAGCCAGCGGCCCCAAGTGCCCTGTGACCGGGAAGAAGATCCAGGGGGTGAGTTGCAACTTCTCTTCTCAGCATGACATACTACTTTCTCAGCATAACACGATTGTTCGGTTAGTCTTGCGGCTTTGGTAGGGCGATTTGTGTTGGGAGTAGGTACGGTGGTGGGGAAATCGGGGTGTTGAAGTTGGTGGGTAATCTGTTCGTAAAATTTAGTGGAATTAGTTGTTCATCTCAATCTTTAGGTCACCTTAGAATGTTTAGCATTTTTTAGTGTAGATAGAAACGGGTGAAATTTGGGCGCAACCTGCAATACTTGTTGCACATGCATGAAATTCATAGAATGGAATTTGTTTCCCGAACTCTGTAATTTGTTGTGTAATGGAGCCTTTCAGTTGGAATGGATTGGTGGCTCACCATATATACATCCGGTCGAAATATGCTGCAAGCCTCCTCAGTGGGGCATTGTAGCAGCAGCAGATGGCTGCTGCAGCTTTGTTTGCTGCAGCCGAACAGGCCCTAATTCTATTATTGTAAGGTGTCAGATGTCCAGCAACAATTTCAAATTGCTTTGATAATATTATTGGCACATCGAATTTGCTATGTATCTAGACATATGTTATGTCTAGATACAGAGCAAATTTGATGAATCAAAAAAGTAAAAGAACTTATAATTTGGAATGGAGAGAGTACTAGTTTGTTTGTACAGTGGTGATTCTTATACAGCAAACCTTATAGGTAAGTATTTCATATGCGCACTTGATAGTTTGTACAGTGGTAATTTGAATGTTGATTTCTGTATTTATCTTATTGGTGTGAGATCTTACAGCTGAAACGTTTGAGGATGCAATCTTGGTAGTATTTCTTGAGTTCAGTTAATCAAATTATGCACTCCCAGTGAGGTTGGCATTATCATTCTAGTTCCTAATGGAAAAAATAATAAAGTATGCACCGCAGCAAAGCAGTCAATGTTGACATTGTTGCATTGCCATGAATTTCCTCTTAGGAAAATGGTTACTGATTCATATTTTGTTGGAATTCTATATTGTGAATCCCTTAATTTTTTTCATCATGGTATGTTTTGATGCTATGCTTGATTTGTTTCTGGAGAATGTGTTCTCATGTTCTACAATTTGCCTTATTATTATTTGTCTGTGATATGGCAGTCCATCTTGATTGCTCACACTGTGATGGTTTCCATTTTCAGATCCCCCATCTGAGGCCTGCTGAGTACAAAAGGTCCAGGTTGTCTAGGAACCGCAGAACTGTGAACCGTCCCTATGGTGGAGTGCTCTCTGGAATTGCAGTTAGAGAAAGGTTAGCAAATAGTTTCAGTACCTTTGGATTTGATAACCCTAAAGTTGCAAACCTCCTAACTTGTCTATGTAACCCCACATGCTTGCAGGATCATCCGTGCTTTCCTGGTTGAAGAGCAGAAGATTGTCAAGAAGGTGTTGAAACTACAGAAGACCAAAGACAAGACTTCCTCAAAGTAACTCTGAAACAGAAGTGATCCACTCTTCTGTAAACAAGGGAAGATATTTTTGTCGATGGTGATGATCAATGGCTTAGTCTCTTCTTGCTGTGTTCTAGTATGTCTTGAGCGGACAACTGTTTCTAGGGTACCTTGAAATCTGTCTACCATTGTGATGTCAAAGATTATGAGATGACATATGATCCCCCTGTTGCTTTTGTTCACTTTGCTAAAACTGCAAATCTGAGTTCACATGAGTTGGGCTTCAGTTGTTTATTTCCTGCCTGTTGCAAATAGCTCTTATTCCAATTCGTCTGATTGTGGGATAAGTTTGCAATACGTTTTATCGTGCACCTGCCTCAGACGGTAATTGTTGGAGCCTGGTCCTTGTTGTCTTACCAGTCTCCAGAATACGTTTGCATGGTAGCGACTAGGGAGTTTGCGGAGTCACACATCTAGGTACAATATCTTCGTTAATAATATGTAAATAATTTCAGTGGTAAAGGTTGCCTTGCAAGAATATGATTTGTACAATCCAGCAAAACAAAATATCTTTGTTGGACGTTGCTAGAGCGTGCGTGTGCAGGATTTCAGCTCCTAGCGTGCACGCCTCTTTAGCACAGGATTTCAACTCCCAGCGCGCCTCTGTAGCACAGTATCCGAGTCGGAAAAAAAACAACTCAGCAGCACTCTCTTCCCCAACTACGCCGCTCCGCCGCGCTGAGCTAGGGTCGCCTGTGGCGCCACCGTCTTCCCCTCGCCGCCGCCGCTGCCATGGCCACCGACGCCGTCAGAGCTCACCCGCCCTGACATGGCCTGGCCGCCACGACCGTCGCCAGCTCCCCTAAACCGCCCGTCGACCTTCCCCACCGCCTGGCCTACCTGCCTCCCCTCGGTTGGCCCTTCTATACCCCACCGGAGTTAGAGAAGAAAGGGAAGAGCTCGCCGGAACCCTAGAAAAAAGGATCCAGGAGGAGAGAGGAGAGAGAGAAGAGGAGGAGGAGGGGGAGGAGGAGAGGCCTACCTGCCGTCGGATCCGGTAGATCCACTTCCGCCGTCGCCGCATCCACGATGGCCGTGCGCGGAGGAGCCGGTGGGGCGCGGACGCGGAGGCCGCCGGTGAGGTGGGGGGGCCTAGCTACGACCTGGGTGGCAGGGGCACTCCCGCCAACCCCCCTCCCCTCCAATAAAAATAATTTCCTCCCCCACCTATGCACCAAATTGGGCCCAATTCAAATGTATTGTTGGGCCAAACAGCAGACCATACAACAAACATGCACTAAAAGTTAAAATTACTGACATCAGCACATATTCTATACTTTTTGAGGTAAAAAAGTCATGTCTCCTAAACCAAGTATCCTAATTAAAATCCGATTGTACCATCGTGTTCCTTGCAACAAACTCTTCAAAACAAGATCCCACATGGATATATTTCAATAAAATTTTTAATGATCATTTATCTCATAATGAACCTGTATTTAAAGATAACCGTCAAACATGACATCAACACTACATGGACATCGCAGAAAATAGCATAGAACATCCTATATATACTACGTGAACATCATATATATATATATCATAAAATATAAAATATAAAAATTAAATTAGTGAAGTAATTAATTATAGTCGAGTAAAAAGAAGAAAAAATACTACCGAACATCACAGAATACATCGTAGGACATCACATTAACACTACACGAATATCACTAAATAAAGCATAGAACACCACATGTATATTACATCAACATTACAAAATATATCATATAACATCGCATGTATACTATGTGAACATCACAAAATACATCATAGAACATCGCATGTATACTACGTAAACATGACAATTTAAATCATAGAACATCACTAGTATACTACGTGAACATCATGTGTATCTAAAAATAAAAGAGTAAAAGATAAAATTATTAAAGTAATTAATTAGAGTAAAGTTACAAAAAATATAAAAAAACTTAAATAACAAATGCTAAACATATAGAAAAATAAATAAATAACTTAAATAAGAAAAAGAAAAAAAAATAGAAAAGATCACATGTATACTATGAAACATTGAATATATTTCATGTAACATATGAAATGAAAAGAAGAAAACAAAAAACTGAAGCATGAAAATGGTTACAATAAAAAATAATTAGAGTAAAATAAAAATAAAAATAAAAACCAAAATGAATAATCTACATGAAAACATAAAAAGAGAAAAGACAAGTAAATAGAAGAAAAGAAAAGAAAAAAGAAAAAAACATGACAACTAAAAATAAAAAAATATTTATTAGGGAAAAAAGAAAATGAATAAAAAAGAAAAAAGTAGAAAAAAATAAAAAGAAGGACAAAGGGCCACGTATAAAAGAGAAATAAAAAGGAAATAAAAAGGGAGCACAAAGAAAAGAAAACAAAATGAAAAAAAGAAAAGAAAAATAAATGAATGAAAGGAAAGGAAAAAGAAAAGGAAAGCACACAATGAAAAATGAAAATAGAAAAAGGAAACAAGAAGAATAATATAAAGACCACCAAAAATGAAAAAGAAAGGAAATAAAAAAGAAATAGAAGAAAAGAAAGAAAAATAAAAAATAAAAGATGAAAAGAAAGAAAAATAAAAAGAATAAAAGATGACAAGAATAATAGAACACAATAAAAAATAAAAGAGAAAAAAAGAAAAAGAAAAGAAAAGAAAAAAGAAATAGAAAAAAAGAAAAAAGAAATAGAAAAAAAAGAAAAAGAAAAAAAGAGAAACTCACCTATGGAACATACTCGGTCGGGCGTCGACGGAAACAAAGAGCGACGCGGAAGGCAGGTGGCTCGCACGTCGCTCGAGATATTGTGGGCCGTAGCCTGGGCCGTTGCGCATTTCAATCGACTGGGCCAAAATAAATGAAAACGCTAAGGGCTACTTTGGCAGCGGAGGCCAATTAACTCTGGGCAGATAACCCTACACGTGGAATTATTTGGATTTTTGATTCCCGCCTCTGCTCCAGGGAAGATTACCACCTGTGGGGGAGTTTCCCTATCGCCGTTTGGCAGTACAATATCATGAACGTTTCCCCCTTTCTCTGATTTTGTGGAACCAGAAACAATACCAATATTCATAAGATCGATGTCACTTTGCGTTGATGTTATCACAGATCGATGTCAGCTTTGCAACATGTTTGCATTGATGTCTTAGAAAATCAAGAAAAATCAGATTTTTTTTGAATAATATGAGGAATCCACCACAGACTAATGTCAACCACAACATTTTCATAAAAATAATGCATGGAATATCACAAAAACCAAAATAATGCAAATAATTGAGTAACATGAGAAGCCCGCATCAAGAATATGAAATGATAATTTTTTTGACATAGTTCAATACATAGAAAATTTAATTCAAGTGACAAATTCAACCTAGCTAATCCATTCGTCACCAAATCACAGATCAAATCCATCCAGATATCCAAGACATATAATCAAAAAAATTATGGTTTAACTCCTTTCATAAGCCGTGTTTGAGAGAAGAAAAGAACTCCTTTGCATAAGCTTCTCACATAGGCACTGCAGCTAGTAAAAACAATTTTCTTCTCAAATCATGCATTTGCTTTCACACCAAGAGCCCTACAGGTAAACAAGGAAAAACATTAGTAGCTAGAGACATACCTAAAGTAAACTAATCTAGTGCTGCTAGGATACATCAACTTGGACCAAGGGTAAACATGTGGCATGCCACAGCAAATACTGTCATTACTACGCACAATAGTATTCATAGGTAAAATAGCTTGCAGCTACAAGCCTACAGGACTAATTCATAGGTAAGTGCTCAAAACATTGATGAATACCATACCCTAATTTATTAGTAAACTTTGCTGAAATGAAATTGCATAACTTTGTACAAGGAAGAAAAGGTTGCTGGTTCAGGGAAGGAAAGTGCTCAGAACTACGTAGATGCTTAGATAAATAACAAGTGTCAACCTAGGCTAACAGAAACACAGAAAGAATGTGTTGCATGACAAATCTAGTTAAGGGAAACATCAATTAATTTGAGGATGGTCACAGATTAGTGTCAACAATTGTAGTCAATATCAAGCTGTAAGTTGACTGCATCATCATCTAAAAATCTTATTCACTGAAAGTAATCAATATCTGAAAATCAGTACATGCTAACACAGTCAAACAGTAGATGATAACTTAGTTCACTGAAAGTCATTTAAATGTAAACAGAAAAAGATATGTACTGTATTAATCACAGAAACAGATATGAACTATCTCATAGCTGCCAATTCATGATTCACAAAAAAATGACAGCTCCTACTCATATATGCCAATTCATGACTACTCATATATGCCAATTCATGACTGCTCATATATGCCAATTCATGATTCACAAAAAAATCTCATAGCTTTAAACATCTCATAGCTTTGATGACTGCTAAAAGAATCCTTTGATGGCTGGGTCGCCACTAAATTCCCATTGCCATGCTATATTCTTGTGCTCATCAACATCTTCGTTATTTGGGATACTATTGTCTCTGTTGAACCAGGAAGCAAGTGATTTCACGTACACCCCCTACCAAGAGTGTGCAGCCAGCTATCTATATAGGCGTAGGAAGTAAACTGAGAACTAAGGCTCTCATTAATTCACCAAGCCACTACATAGGTTACACTTAGAGCACGTTGCTAGAATGGTCATTATAACCTCCACCTGATGCACCTACATTTTTGACAGATGTAGTTTTACAGAACTCAGAAAACATGAGAATTGTTATATGGTTCTCAGAATACTTGAAGGGCTTGTAACACTAGTTTTAAACTTGGTATATGATTCACAAAGAATTCACAAAGAAAACGTGAGAATTGGTATATGATTCACAAAGAATTCCCATTGGCATATCTGAAAACTTTAAACATCTCATAGCTGCCAATTCATGACTGCTCATAAATGTCCTCTATCTCTATCTACCCGTCCATCCCTCCTACTCATATATGCCAATTCATGATTCACAAAAAAATGGGAAAAACAAAGGATAAGCAGACAAGTTTTCTGCTACATATATGTTAATTATCCATACATATAGAAGCAGCAGTAGCATACTACGCAGAACAGGTAATTCCTAGGCTAATAAAAAATAAGATCAATTGGCAGTCATAGCTGTTGGCAATTGCAAGCTGTTGTTCAAATAATATACCTGCATACAATGACTGCAACTGTGTTTTTCTTCTCAATTCAAACATTGCCTCCACCAGCAATGCCTCCACTGATACCACTGCAAGTAAGCACAAGGAAAAGCATTAGCTGCTAAGGCATATCAAAGTAAACTAATCCAGTGGCAGCTAAGCATTACCTAATTTGTTGTTTGAGCCAAATCAAGCGAACATTTTTGTTTTTCATTTTCATGAATACCTCTCTGTCAATCTTAGATTTGAAGATATTCATAGCATACGCCTTCTCCACATCAGTAGGTTCCATTGCATCCACTTTATCGAGACACTTGTCAACTAAAAAATTCTTCGTCTTGTTTCTTCTTTTCATTCAGAGCTTCCATGGTTTTATTTGTTTGCATCTTCTTAAACTTCACAAAACCATCAATAGCAGCACCAATATGACTTTGCTTACGCTTTCTCCTACCACTCGTTCCTTGCATAGAATCTTGATTGGAAGGTGCAGACTGAGCTTCATTGCGTGCACTTGAGATGTCTAGCCCATCAAAAGTAGCACATGGACTTGTGCTATCAGACACTGCAACAGGAGCAACTGGAGCAGCCGGAGCAGCTGGAGCAGCTGGAGCAGCAATAGGAACAAAAGGAGCAGGCTGCAAGTGCTCAGTTGATGTGAAGTTTAGATCTCCTGTAGCAACACTTCCTATGCAAAAAAATAGTGCACAATCATACTTCAAGTGCAGGCATACTATAACTTAAACTAAAAGCAGTGCACAGTCATACTATCAAGTTAGGTGGTGCTTTACTCTCAAGTAGAACAATAAGGCTACATAACCTTAGAGAGAAGTTTCAAATAACATACCAGCATACAATGACGTACAATATTCATATAAAGGAAACACCTTCTTCTGGAACCTAGCCATATTTCCATTATCCGATTTAATACCAAGACAACAGCATAGTTAGTACTTGCAACCAGAATCTGGCAACAATTTTTTGGTTCAGTGAAAAATTCTTACATTGATCAGTTTCTTCCATTTTTCTAGTTCCGCAATGACCATGGCCAATGAGTCATTCCAACCAACACCACTATCCTTTAACGCTACATGTATCGCCTTCCAGCTGCCCTTTAGCTCCTTTTCCTTCTCTTGTAGCTGCTGCTTTGCGAAGCGTGCTAAAGGATACATTTGGGTAAACTTCTCTGAGATACTTTTCCAACCCTCTCCACTCCATCCATTCTGACCTCTAAACAAGGGGATGTTCACATGGTCCCTCATAATGTCAACAAGCCCTTTCTCATATCTAGAGTTCCATGTAGCCCTTGCCTTCGACATTGCTGCAAGAAATAATTATAGAAATACATAACTCATAAAATATTATAGAATGTATTGGAGAATTTATTACAGAATGTTGCATCACACAGAAATACATAACTCATAACATATTATAGAATGTATTGGAGAATTTATTACAGAATGTTGCATCACATAATGTATTACAGAAATACATAACTCATAACTCATAAATTACATTCCAAACACTACTATCCTACACATTGTAGGCAGCCCACATCTGAAGGGCTATATGGTCTCGTAGGGTATTTCCATGGTTTGATTCCATCTCACTTGGGTAGTTAGTGTCTCCCTCTGGCATGTCTACATAATTTGATGGGTTGATATTATCAGGTAGGATGTCTAGCCACTCTTCACTCCCATTCAACCCTCTAATGATGTTGTGAAACACAGCAGCAGCTGCTAGAATCATAACTTGAGATTCAATGGGGTAATGTGTCCCCCCTTTTAGAATTGGAAACCGCTTTTTGAGAACCCCAAAGGCCCTCTCAATGTGATTTCGAAGAATCGCATGCCAATGATTGAACAATTCCTTGTAGTTGGCATATGCATTTCCCCTCTGGCCACGTCTCCTGAACTCACTGAGATGATACTTAACTCCTTGGTAGGGAGCAAGGAATGATGGTGTGTTTGCATATCCACCATCTACAAGATAGAATTTGCCTACCGGCATAGTAAATCCCTTGCCAAGAGCAGACCGCAACACTCCTGCATCAGATGTGGATCCTTCCCAACTAGATGAGATGAAAGTGAACTTCAGGCCGAAGTCACAGGCAAACATAACATTCTGCGATAGTGTCCCCTTCCTATTTCTATAGGGACTGGCCTTGTCTTGTCCAATTGTGATTGGGACATGCGTACCATCGATAGCGCCGATGTAGTTCTGTAGGTAAGAAAAATTACTAAAGATTTGGATTGTATTTAGGAATGGTATTAAGGAAAGTGTACTGTATGTATTAACCGACCTGAAAGAATGGCATAAATCTAGGGTCACATGTAATCTTCATGTGTGTGTGGCTTGGATTCAGAAGTCTAATGAATTTTTGGGTTAATGTTGGAATGATATTGAAGACATCATTTATTTTCCTGTGCACTGTCTCACCACTATGTTGAAACTCCTTTAGCCTCTCTGTGCTTGCATTATGAGAGAGCATGAACATAAAAAGACCAAGTTGCTCCTCAATCTTCATACCACGTGTGTCACGCAGCAAGTTCTCGGGCCTGAGAAAGTTTGCTACAATTCTAAATATTTCAGCCTCCATCCTAAATTCTTCCTTGCACCAATTCTCGTGTGCTTCGAGGATCTCTTTAACCTTTTTAGCACCAGGAAGAGAAGAGGTATGCTCAGGTGTTTTCTCTTTGTCGAGAAAGGGCATTACAACAGGGAGAAGAACAAAGAATAGCTCCTCATCTTCTTCTTCCTCTTCCAACAAAAAAATCCTAGCAAGCTCTTCCCAAGAAGCCATCTAGTGTTACATATATAAAATTATATTATTACATATATATATAAAACTGCCGAGTACCACAAATCCACAACCACAATTGACAAAACAGAGCACTAGAGAGAGCATGCTCTTAGGAGGAACACGCTAGGAACTTTCTAAAAGTCAAGGGCTGACTTTGAGAAAATTCCTAGCATGCTCCTCCCAAGAACAAAGAATAGCTCAACTAGTGATATGTGGACCCTAGGAACAGTTAGAAATTTCTCAATAAGATACTGAAGTACTGCACTTGCCAATACACAAGAAAACTTGGTGTTGTATCAGAACTGTAAATAGCAGGAGCTCGCGGCTGCTACTGAAACTGAAAAAATTAAGAGAATAGCAACACTGTGGTTTTTTACTAATAAAAGCAGAAGTGTGGATGACTTACATTTTTTCTCATCTTCAGTACTATCATTATAGGTGTAGTAAACACAGTACAATTTACTTGCATGTGACCATCACCTATTTCAAGTTATATATGGTTTCACTTATGAATAGATCAATAACTATTCGTTCATATCAGACTGGAAGGACTTTAGTAACTGATAATTTTATTCAAGATTATTACAGAACATTTGATTTGTTTAATGTATTTCTTGTAAAAAGAACACTATCAGTTTATTGCTAATCCAAGTCATGCGAGCAAATAAGACTAATGACTCCAATCTATCTCAGATAACACAAGGCAAAGTGGTTTTCAGGAATTGGTTGGAGTACAAAAACATTATTTGCTAGGCAATCACCATCAAAAGCACACAAGTTCAGCAACTGTGTTAGCGGCTGCTTGCTAAGGTAGTAAGCTATGCAAATGAGCAGATCCCTAACATTCAATTATCAAATCAGAAACCAATTTAACAGATGCACACACAAAATTTCAGGATCCACAAGAAACGGTGTGACAAGAGAAGAAGGGGAGAAACCTTAGGTAGAGCAGAGAGATCCGAGCGAAGGGCAAGAGGTGGTGTCGTGTAGCCGGCAGCGTCGATGCTTCTCACGGGCGGCACAATGGGTAGCGGTAGCGGTGTCCTGGCTTGTGGATCTGCAGCTCCAAGATCCATGAAAAGCAATGGAGGTGTGGGTCAAACCCTAGCGGATCCAGAAACTACTGCAACGTAGGAGATGAGGTGCACTGACCTTCAAGATGGATGGCAATGGCGGTGGAGATGGCGATGGTGGACGAGGAGCGAGGCGGCGGTGGTGGATGAGCTAGGTGGCGGCGGTGGAGGAGCGCCCGAGAGCGACCCCCGCGTCGACGTCGCACGCACGAGAGAGACCAAGCGACAGCGAGGTGGAGGGATGTCACGGCGGTGGACGGATGCCGTGTGGCAGAACCGCCTAATCTAATGCCTCCCATGAGTGCTTGTCTTCTATTAGACACTAAGCACCCAAGGGAGAACACTAAATTACTCGGTTCCATTGGGCACACCCCAGGGGAGAACCCGAAAATCCACATTTTTCCATCAGGATCATAAATGAGAGAATAAAGCTTACATCATTCTTAACCATTTCTTACATCACTTTTAATACAACATCAGAGTATAATATTTATTATTATAATAGCGGAATGTAATCATATTATCAGAGTTATGAACAATTTAATTTAACAGTAGAATATAAACATGTTATCTGAATTACAGTGGAAGTAAATATCTATACATGACATGATGAAGCATTGATAAATAACTAGGACAACATATTATAAACTTTCTTTTATAAAAAAACATTTAGTAAGAGTTATAAATAAAAAACTATGATCGCATCGTAAAGGACTCCTCGCTGAGCCCACCAGGAGGAATCCACACACAAGAGTTAGCTCTAACCTCCACCTATCACCTGCAACAGGGGGAATAAAACCCTGAGTACTCAATTGTACTCAGCAAGACTTACCCGACAGGAGGAAAGAAAAGACTCCAAGGATATGCAAGGCTATCTGGCTTGTGGGTTTAGTGCATCTGCAGAAAGCATTACTAAGCGTGCGTCCTTATATTCGATTTTTATTAATAGCTGCATTGGTTCATTAACTAACCATTCTATGTAAGCACCTGTGCTACTTTCAAGCAGGTGGTAAGCAATCAGATTTCCTTTTTCCATCTTTCATCTTTCAGTTCTTACTACGGTGCTAGACCCAAAAACAAGCCGTATCGGATTGCCTGGCGATTCGCGAATCAATGCCCCCAGCTGGATACCCCGAAAACACACGCCCTACTTGTACCCCAGGCACAAGCAGGACCAACTCATCACTCTCCTATCCTGGGTGTCCAGGTCCTCGTCCAAACTGGGACTCCAAGCCCCCGCCCCTGAGTCCCGGACTCAGTGCGGTGCAAGGACCTCCTCCACCAAAAAAACCCTGACAGTCAGTCCGGAAAGAGTCGGATCCACGACAAGAGAGCAACAAGTCTTCCAAGCGCTCATACACAAGTATGTGCTCATGATAATAAATCTGTGACTTGCCTAGAGACTTATGCAACGGCCGGTCCTTAACCATCATAGATAAGGAAAGCAGTGTAACCAAGCCATGCCCCGCGTCCACGGTGACACAACCTCTTACACCCACCAATACCCAAACCATATCCCTGCCTGGTCATAATTTTTCCTTTCCACCATTTATATTTTTCAAGTGATAATAATACAGTAATACATTTCCTATCTCTCGCGAGTGACAGGCAATCACTCGACTTCTACCGAAGTCCTATAGCATAGCATTCTACATGATCCTATAATACTAGTAAGACTCATAGGATAAAGATATATATAGATGCAAGTGGGTTTTATTCAACTCCTTAAAACTTAATGCACAAATATAATTTAAACTACAGAAAAGTAGGGGTTATGCATCGGGGCTTGCCTGGGTAAGATATATATTAAAAAGTTAGTATCTGCATCTTCAGATCATCCACCATCATCTGAATAGAAAGCCCATTGCATCATCTCTTGGAGAGAATACCATTACACCATCTTTGGATTCCTAATCATCCTTCAATTGATCCGTTGCTCCATCATCGTACCTATATGATATGCAATGCGATGCAATGCAAAGACATAATTAATCGACTGCAACCGTGACTCGTAAAATACGATTTACGTCACTCAAGCTAACGAGCTAGTTCTGACGATGACCGTACTTAGCTACGTATCCATGTTGTCGAATAAGATGTTATTTCCCAATAATTATTTTAGTTATATAAATTTCCAAGGTGTTTCTTTTATTTCATTCTATCGATTTAATCTTTATTCAAAATAGGACATCATTATCTATTTGGCAAACTAATTATTCTAGAGCTACAAAAATTACAGTGAGAACCTAATATTGCTAGGAGCCTACTTTAAACATTTCAGATTCAACACTATTACTAATTTATCACAACAATTTCTATAAGTTTATATTTTTACAACATTAAGTACCTTAAATTAATTATATAGCTTCCAAGAATACTATCACACTATGCGAACAAACTATACTAACAGGTAGATCATGATTTTAGGAACTCAATAAAACTGGTTTCACCATTTTTATACACCTACACAAATTTATATTGATTTTACAAGTTAAACTAGAAACCTATATTCAAAAAAGCATTTAGATAATGGAAGGCAACTAACTAGCCCAATGGCCCAGCACGGTCAGGACCAGCGGACGCAGGCGGCCCAGGCAGGCGGGGCGCACGCGTGGGCGCAAGTAGCCCAACATGGCGGCGGTAGGCTGGCCCAGCGTGTTCGCGTGGCCCAAGCGAGGCACAGTGCGCGCGCGGCAACAGGTCGGCCCAAGCGGGGACGCGGCCAGTGGCCCAGTTAGCCGGCCCACACTACCAGGGCAGGGCGGCGGCTGCATTTTTGCGATGAGACCCCGAGTTTTCCTCAAATCATCTCGCTGTACAAACGCACTATTTACGTGAGTCTCGTATTTAGCAATCAGAACCCTGTATAAAACTTCTCCTTGGATTCGTACCCTTCTCTTCATCTTCTATATTCAGAGGAGCAGAGGAGTACTAGCCGACAGCTAGGCGGTTGTGCCCAGCGTGGACGACAGCGGAGGAGGCGCCGTGGAGTAGCAGGGCAGCGCTGCGAGCATGGGAGCGGACCACGACGGAGACGCGGTGCGGAATCCGGGCGCACCAGCGCATGCAACGGCCGGCGTCGGAAGCCACCGTAGGTGCCAGCGGAAAACAGCGAGAGCGTAGCCACCGGTGCTACACTTGGAATGAGCAGCAGAGAGCGACGGCGTGGAGCTTCGCGGGCTTCGGACGCGGCGACGACGGAAGTGGAACAGCGCGGGTCCACGCAGCCATGGTGGGGCGCTGCGGCTCGGTACGGCTGGCGTGCAGGAAAAGGGGCATGGGCGGCTGGACCAAGGCGTGCGCGACCAGGCAGGGGAAGGCGGGGTGGAGACGCGCGCACGAGCGCCGTGGAGCCACGGCGTGCAGAGGATGTGGCTGGGAGTGGCGGCGCCGAGGGGCGCTGGTGACTGCGGAGGAGGCGCTCGGAAAGGCAGCGCAGTGGAGCTCACGCTGGGGAGGGCAGCATAGGAGCGCGAGAGGAAGGGCAAGGAGCCGTGCGCGGGCATGGGCGCACCTACGCGTGCGGTGGCCGGCAGCGGTGTGGTGCTGCGGTCCAGAGCGGGGAAGGAAAAAGGAGGGGCGCCGGTGCCACGCGAGAGCAGCAGCAGCGGCTCGGAGGTGACCCGGCCTGACCTTGCCCTGGCGCAACGTGACTGAACGACAGGCAAATGTGCAGGCGCAGACACCTCAGTGGCACGACTTGGACAGAGGCAGACAGCGTTGCAGCGGTGCAGGGCCAAGACACGACGCGAGCGAGTGAGCTGGACTAGCTGGGCGATGACATTTACACGGCTCGGCCATCATTGGTCGCATATGCATTAAAGGCTTGTGGCGTTGGCGCGATACGGCTTAAAGAAAATGTGTCACGATGTTTTGTGACAAGACGGCTCGACTTCTTGGCTATGTGCAGACGGCGGCAGCGGAAAAGCGGCCGCATGTGGAGCCCACCACGCAAAACCAACGTACGAGGCAACGCGGGAAAGCAGCGGCCTCACGACAAGTCCATTTGTTCGACGTGACAACGGCGGCAGTGGCTACTGCTTCGGCAATGCCCACGCATAGCCCGACCGGCAGCGAGCAAGATCGGTCACAGGTGCGACCATGGCCAGAACCGACAGTAATGTGCACGCGCGGTGATTTCGGCTCAGGCCGACCAACAACGAACAATGACGAGCACTAAATTTAAAGCAACACGAAAACTGCTAATGATTATGATTGAGACCCAACTAATGCCATGGCGCTAAAGTTGTTCTCATCAGCTATCCCACGGAGAAATCCGCACAACAAACGGGCCACACGAGAGGAAGAGACAAGCGTGCCAACTTGGGTTCTCACTTGGCACCAATTTGCGAACTGAGTTCCGGAACACGAGTTACAGCGCGTTTCGAAAGAACTTCGGGATAGCTTTGGGTAACCCCGCAACGTCAAACCAACCTACGAACTACACCAAGCCAGGGTACTCGCCGTGAATCATCAAACTATACAAAACATGGATAATTTGTTTTATCATTTTATGTGTGTTTAAAAACTTTAAAACACGAGAGCTTGGTTAATTAATTTCTTTTAGGCCTTAATCAAGGTGCTAAACAAGCTCGTAACACAAGGGGTGTTACATGCCGGGGCAGCAGCGGACTGATGCCGGGGCGGGGGCGGCCGGATGCTGTAGTGGCGGTAGCCTCGCGACTGGGCGGCGTCGCGAGCGGAAGAAGAAAGCTCGCAAGTCGCACGGGGAAACCCTCCCGGCCTAACGAGTCGTGGATTTCTTCCGCGCGGAAAACGCAGGGAAGCGGGCTGCGATCCTCGCCTTGGTGGGCTGCCAAAGGGCGCACAAATTTGGCCCGGGGGAGGATGGCACGGGGCAGATTAGCCCAGGTAAAAGGCCGGGATCCCGCCGAGAATCTGGGCTGCCAAAGTAGGCCTAAGCGAAGCGGACGGAGCACGAGGGGTCGTCGCGAGGACTGGGTCCGACTGGTCGGCAGCGACGATTTCCGGAGAGAGGGGTGCAGTGGGGAGGAATGAGTGGAGCCTGCGCATGGAGAATTTTTTTTTAATTTTAACACTTTTTGTAAACTATTTTTAAATCTAACGCTGTTTGTTTTTTATTTTCAAAACTAACACTTTTGGTCGTGCCTATTGCCATGGCGTGGCCAACGCCTGCACCGCTGGCCAGTGGGAGCTGCTGCCGTATGCACATGGCCGCTGCCCGCTGCGTAGGCAGGCAGGCAGGGCAGGTGATTTGACACTGCCCACCAAGTCTCTCCACCTACCCCTGCGCAAAAGTAGCATGGGTCAGCTAGGTGTCCGTCTCTTCATGTCAAAGTGTACCGCGCCATGCGCCGTGGCGTGTCATTGCCGCGTTAAGATCGGTGGCGCAGCAGAGCCAGCCACGTCACCGGTCAGCGCTCCCGGTTTTCGCCATGTTAGCCTCCCGCCGCGCCACCATGCATGGCACGGCACAGGCGTTTGGCTGCGCCATGGTAATAGACGCGGCCAAAAGTGTTAGTTTTGAAAATAAAAAACAAACCGTGTTAGATTTAAAAAAAGTTTAAAAAAGTGTTAAAATTAAAAAAAAATCCGCGTGGCCTCGGGTGCGCGAAGGCCGTGCTGGCGGAACGAGTGGAGCCTGCGCGCTCTTTAGTTAGCATTTTCGATCTTTGTTTGACATGACAATGTCCCTTTTTTTCTTAAAAAATGTTAAAATTGTCATGAACCACAGGAATGGTTTATGCTTTGCAAAATTACGATTCATACATACACAAAATATCTTTGTTTTAAAAATGAAAAAATTTAAAATTTTGAGCTTGATAATAATATGCTCCTTTTTTTGCCAAAAAATGAAAAAATATCATTGTTTTTCATGACCCACTTTTTTCGGGATGTTTGCTTAAAGATGTAACATTTTGCCTGATAATATGCTCCTTTTTTGCCTAACTAAAAACATGGAAAAAATATCTTTGATTTACATGACCACTATTTTCAGGATTTTTGCTTAAAAATGTAAAAAAAATTAGTACATGAAACTAGCGCTTTAGACAACTCGGCCATCTTCTTGACTTAATTATTAACGTGCGGATAACATAATCTATATCGGCACACTAAAGTTGGATGTCAAATCATATATTTCCATTATTGTACAATGCCGTTGTGGTTCATTGCGATGAAATTAACAATCACAAAAGTCTTACCAGTTCATGTTCAACATTCAAAACACTCGAGTGGTAAAATTCGACCTCGAAAGCCTTACTAGTTATAGTTAATGATTCTCTTATAAAAAGTTATAGTTAATGATTCAATCATCGGACGATCCCACGGTGCTGTATCCTTTGCCGTTTTGGAAGGAAGTTGTGCGTCCGTGATGGAGCACATTTTATTTATCATTTTGGAAGGAAGTTGCACCTCTTATTGAGCAAGTTAAAAGTTGCGCCTGCACCGTGAAGCACCCTTAGAGCATCTCCAGCGATGCTAGCAAAACTAGACCAGCTAATTGTCTATTTGGGTAGCCATTTATTTTGATACTACCCATATTTTGCTTTCGTCTCCAGCAATACTATATAAAAAAGGCCACCAAACTCAATCCTGTAGAGAATGACATGTGGGCCCTAGATGTCATCCTCTCGCATGTTCTTCTTGCTATGGATGGAGCAGAGATGGAGCACCATGCTGCGCCAGGGGCAGCACCACCACGCTACGCCGAGAAGCTCACAACGGGGACCTCTGCCTAAGGAAGCCGCCAGAGAGCTCGCGTGTGGGAACCGTCGCAGGCAGGCCGCCGCGCCTAGGGCAGGCCCACCGCGCCGGGACCACCACCCACGGGAATTGTCTGGGGTAGCACGACCGCGCCGGGAGGGCCGGGGAGGCGC
Source organism: Miscanthus lutarioriparius (assembly GCA_904845875.1). Taxonomy (NCBI): domain Eukaryota; kingdom Viridiplantae; phylum Streptophyta; class Magnoliopsida; order Poales; family Poaceae; genus Miscanthus; species Miscanthus lutarioriparius. The sequence continues at coordinate 22,199 of CAJGYO010000231.1, forward strand.
CGCCGGCCGGAGGAGAAGGCGGGCTTCAGCCGTGGACATGTGCTCAACGCCGACCTTGCTCGGCGACGACGCAGAAGATCCACGTGTGCGGGCGAGTGTGGAGGGGAAATGACCAAATCGATTTTTGGGTAGTCACCTATTGGCCCACCAGGAATAGGTAGTGAGAGGGGGATTTGGGTAGCCAACAAATTTGGGTACCCTAGTACGTAGTCTGTTGGAGTGGATTTTTTATCACGCTATTAGTGTTTAGTTCTTGGGACAAATAATACAAGGTGGAATATGTTACTTTCTCATGGTGTTTGTTTTCAAGGCAATTAGTTAATTCGTGATAGAGTTGCCCCTAGAAATTTGAGGAATGAGCATTGCTTTAGCCTTTAGGTGAGCGTAGATTTGCACGGAGAACACGGCCATTGCTTTAGGTGATCGTAGATTTGCACGGGGAACACGATCACATGGAAGAAGAGAAGCATGGGGAGCTACAGGTAGTGATGGCCATGAGTTTGTACCCAATAGGTATCACTCATCCATATCCATACCTATCAGAATTTTTTGTACACACGAAGAAACCCATAACCATGTGCAGGTGCAGTTTTGTAATGTTATCCATATTCATGCTGGTAGCAGGGTATCTACGGATTATCCATACTTGAGAAGAAATATAACACATGCATTAAACTATAATAACTATATAAACAATTAATAAAGTATAGATATGTAACAAATGTAACAAAAAATTGATATACTAGGTGTGCTAGTTGGATCACATTTTGGAGTACATGATGATGGTTTTGAATTATTTGCATTACATATATACACATGGGTTTATGGGTTTAGGCGGTGTATAAACCATACTCGTGCCCACAAATCCACAAATGCAATAGGTAAGTATTTTTTACGTATTGTCGGGTATCGATAGTAGGGATACCCAAAGCAAGAAGGTTAGCGCCCACGCTGACTCCCCCGGATGGCCCGAGACGTATTAAAAGATCTCGCCCGACCCTAAGGCCGCGGGCTCCGTCTCGCCCGACCCCTTGGGTACGGGCTCCGTCTCACCCGATCCTAAGGTCGCGGGCTCCGCCTCGCCCGACCTCTTGGGTGCGAGCTCCGTCTCGCCCGACCCCTTGGGTAGGGGCTCCGTCTTGCCCGATCCCAAGGTCGCGGGATCTGCCTTGCCCAACCTCTTGGGTGCGGGTCCCATCTCGCCTGACCCCTTGGGTGCGGGGTCCCGTCTCTCCCGACGCCAAGGTCGCGGGCTCCATCTCGCCCGACCCATTGGGTGCGGGCTCTGCCTCGCCCGACCCCTTGGGTGCGAGCTCTGTCTCGTCCGACCCCAAGGACGCGGTTTTCGTCTCGCCCGACCTCGAGGCCGCGGGGGTCTCGCCCAAGGCTGCAGGCTCCGTCTCGTCTAACGGAGACCCATACCACCGCCAACCACTCTAGGTCCAAGCGTATGGGCCTGGGTCAAAACTCTAACTCCAGGGAAGAGACTGGCACGCCTCGATGTAACCCATGGCCATGACATGCCATATCTGAGGATTCACATAAAAAATATTGTCGGGCGTGCCGGTGCTGTTCTGCCTAACCCTCGTACGAACGCTAACAAGCACGTCAGTTCACCACAACGTCCGCTGGGACGGAATGGAACGCCATAACCGGCGGATGACGCCTGCGCATGGCACCAGTGACGAACAAGGCCACGATGTGGAGCCATCCCTGTTGACATCTATAGGATCGGCGGACCCGCATGAAGGAGAAGAAGGACCCGGCGATCCTAGAAGCCTTCTTCTCTCTCTCGTTCTTCTCCTTTTCCTCCACTATAACCCGCGTTTTCCCTTCGCCTATAAAAACACAAGAGCACTACATGAGCAGAGGGTTGAGCGGCAAGCGAGCTCTCAGCACTCGTTCACTCCTTCCATCAGAGACTTGGGATCCTCTCCCTCTCTCGCCTATTTGTAACCCCTACTGCAAACCAAGTGTTGGTAACACGAGCAACAGCGAACTGGACGTAGGGACGTTTCACCCAAACCAGTATAAACGCTTGTCCTCTGAGCACACCATTCGAGCCGGACACGCAAATACAAATTTACTCGTCGGTGGTCCAAAAACACCGACAGTTGGCGCACCAAGTAGGGACTTTTTGTGTGTCTCGACGTCCACATCAGGCCTCGAATGGCTAGTCACGGTGTCAACTGGGTCCCGGGCGTGCACGTGTGCTTCGAAAACCTGGACTTCATCATTTCGATGGAGGGAGAGTTGGCGCAAGTTCCTGTCGCTGTCCAAACTCTCCACTCCGCCGGCCTCGACATGATCGCCAAGGTGCTTGAGGAGTTGTAGCTGCACGCACCGGAGGCCCGCGCCCCCAGGAGAGACCAACTCCTTGGCTTCGATTACGGGAGGCTAGAGCGCCAGCTTGGCGCCTTCCTGGGACCCCGACCATCTCGGGAGGACCTAGGCCTCCTCACCTTCTCGTTTGCCAATGTCATGACGCAACTTGCTAGAGGAGAGCCGCTCTCCCTAGAATACCTCATCCGGAGCACCCCGGCAGCGCTCTCGTTTGGTCTGCGCAACACCACAGAGACCGTTGGTCACCTTGTGGCGCAGCGTACGCCCTCATCCCCTGCGAATGACGAGTTCATGGGGATGACCGAATATGTCACGGAATCTTTCCACGACCACCTCACGGGAGAATCAGAGTCGCCCTCTGTCTCTGACTCCAGCAGGGGGAGCCATCACCTCTTGCATGAATGTTTCATGGCAGGTACCCTCGAGGGATACATCGAAAGCATGCACGAGGGAGGGGCTACCCAATAGATGACCTCAACAACGAGGTTGAGGGGGACACAGGGGCCCCACCTCACCTACGGGTAGAGCAGCTAAGGGCGCGACACCAAGAGCTCGAAGAAGCATGACTCTAGCTCTAGCAGTAACACATGGAGCTCGAGTGAGAGATCAAGCACCACGGACACAGTGGGCGTGTGTGCGCCATGGCCCATGACATGAACCAGAGGATCATCGTGGACGATGAAGCCCTCCCACACTTCACCCGAGCAAGCCAGAACATCGCTGCTACAGTGGCCTTGCTCTGGGGGCTTCTAGGGCCCGCGACGCCCGAGGATCGTTGGGTCCATCGTGAGATTTGCACTCTACTCGAGCGTGCGGCAGTGCCGTAGCCCGAGAGCTCGCTGTCCCAACGACACGAGCTCAACACCAGCTAGCGCACGCCCTCATAGCGACCCGACAGGGACATGTCAGTCCACCAGGCGTAGCAAGGCGGTAGGCAGCTCGCCGCGGTCCTGGTGCATGAACGTCTCAGCCTCCACCATGACACGCATGACACCCTTGATGCCCGCAAGCGTGCCCGCAGCGATGCGAGGGAGGAGGCTAGCCGCGGCTACCACCCTCGTCATGGCAGACGCTATGACAGCGGTGAGGACCGAAGCCCGAGCCCCAACTTGGTGGGACCTCAGACCTTTGGCCGACACATCCTCAACGCCGTCTTCCCACCGCGGTACCGACCACCGACCAATATCCCAAAATACTCCAGGGAAATAAACCCCAGACTGTGGCTCGAGGATTATTGGCTTGCTTGCTAAGCTAGAGGAGCGGATAGTGACGATTTCATTATCTACAACCTTCCATTGTTCTTGGCCGATACGGCGCGAGCATGGTTGGAACACCTTCCGCCCAACCGAATCTAAAGTTGGGCGGACCTAAAAGAGATCTTTGTGGGAAACTTCCAGGGCACATATGCACGTCCTTGGAACCCATGGGATATCAAAAACTGCTGATAGAAGTCTAGGGAAACTCTTCGTGGGTACATTCAGCGCTTCTCCCGGCAGTGCAACGAGATGCCCAACGTCATCGATGCCGATGTCATAGGAGCTTTCCTGTCTGGGACCACCTGCGAGTCCCTGGTTCACAAGCTGGGATGTAAGGGCCCGCGAACCACCAAGGAGCTCCTCGACATCGCCACCAGCCATGCCTCGTGGCGAGGAGGCGGTCGGGGCGATTTTTGACCGCCTTAAAGGCAAGGTAAAGCGGGACGAGGACGCCATCGAAGGTGCCTCCAACCACCCAACAAGAAGAAGAACAAGCAGCGGTGCGAGGGCTCGTTCGTGGCCACCGTCGACTGCAAGGGGGGGTGGAAGCCCGCCGAGGGTACCCCAGACCACTTTGAGAAGCTGCTCGAAGGGCTATGCCCAAACCATGCTTTCCCCGTCAAGCACCTATACAAGGACTGCGCCCTCATGAAGCGGTTCTTGTCCGGAGTCTCCAACAAGGGGAGCATAGGAAGAAGCCCAAGCTGGTCACAGACGACGCCTAGGGGAAGGTTGATGGATTTTCGACGCTGGATGGCTACCTCATGATCTTTGGGGGTCTGTGGCCTACGACTCCAAACGTCGTCAGAAGCTTGCGCGCCGTGAGGTCTATACAGTCGAGCCGGCCGCGTCTACCTTCCTCTGTTGGTCGGAGTCCGCCATAACCTTTGATCGGACCGACCACCCAAAAAGTGTCCTACAGCTGGGGAGATATTCGCTCGTGGTCGACCCTATCATCGACACGAAGTGGCTCACCAAGATGCTAATGGATGGAGGCAGCGGCCTCAACATCATGTACGCTGAAATGCTCGACGCCATGGGCATCGACCGAGCGCACATCCGAACGACTGGGGCGCCTTTCCACAGCATTGTGCCAGGAAAGCAGGCCATGCCACTTGGGCAGATCGATCTACCCATTGCCTTCAGGGATCCGACCAATTATAGGACGGAGACCCTTACCTTCGAGGTGGTCGGGTTCCACGGAAACTACCACGCCATCCTAGGACGTCAATGCTACACGAAGTTCATGGCCGTCCCCAACTACACCTATCTAAAGTTGAAGATGCCGAGTCCATGCAGGGTCATCACCATCGGCACCTCCTTCTAGCGTGCCTACGAGTGCGAGGTCGAGTGCTACGAACACGCTGCGGCAATTGTCGCCTCCAAAGAGCTTGCGACCATCAGGGAGGAGGTCATCGAAGAAGCACCCGACCCCAAGCGGTCGGCTGGGTCTTTCGAGCCTATAGAGGGCGCCAAGGAGGTCCTCATAGACCCCAGCAGCTGTGAGGGCAAAGTGGTGCGCATCGGCACCACGCTTCCCTCTGAATAGGAAAGCGCGCTCGCCGACTTCCTCCGCGCCAATAGAGACATCTTTGCGTGCAGACCCTCGAACATGCCTGGCATTCTGAGACAAGCCGCCAAGCATACCTTGAAGATCAGACTAGGCTCCAAGCCGGTGAAGCAGCGCCTACGTCGCTTCGATGAGGAAAAACACAGGGCCATCGGCAAGGACATTGTGAAGCTTTTGGCGGCCGGGTTCATCAAGGAAGTATACCACCCCGAGTGGCTAGCCAATCCCGTTCTTGTACGAAAAAAGAGTGGGACATGGAGAATGTGCGTTGACTAGATGAAAGGTCCTAATATGGCTACAGGGGGGGTGAATAGCCTATTTGAAATTCTACAAATCAACTAGAGCAATTTGATTAGTAAGACAAATAGCGAAATGCAAACTTGCTCTAGCTCTACAAGGGTTGCAAGCCACCTATCCAACAATTCTAGTTGCAATGATTACTAGACACACAACTTGCTATGATACTACTCACTAAGAGCTCTCAATCTTGCTACACTAAAGAGCTCCACTAGATGAACTTAAACAATAAATCAAGCTCTCAATTCTAATTACACTAAAGAGCTTGTCACCACTAGTTTGCAAGAATATAAAAGAGTGAGTAGGGTGATTATACCGCCGTGTAGAGGTATGAACCAATCACAAGATGAATATGAAATCAATCACCGAGAGAATGTCAAATGGCAAGAGACAACCGATTTTCTCCCGAGGTTCACGTGCTTGCCAACACGCTATGTCCCCGTTGTGTCGACCAACACTTGGTGGTTCGGCGGCTATGAGGTGTTGCACAAACCTCGTCCACACGATTAGACACCGCAAGAACCTACCCACAAGTGAGGTAACTCAATGACACGAGCAATCCAATAGAGTTACCTTTCGGCGCTCCACCGAGGAATGTACAAATCCCCTCACAATCACCGGAGATGGCCACGAACAATCACCAACTCGTGCCAATCCTCCACCGCTGCACCAAGCTATCTAGGTGATGGCAACCACCAAGAGCAACAAGCGAAATCCGCAGCAAAACACGAATACCAAGTGCCTCTAGATGCAATCACTCAAGCAATGCACTTGGATTCTCTCCCAATCTCACAAAGATGATGAATCAATGATGGAGATGAGTGGGAGGGCTTTGGCTAAGCTCACAAGGGTGCTATGTCAATGAAAATGGCCAAGAGAGTGAGCTTGAGCTGGCCATGGGGCTTAAATAGAAGCCCCCACGAAATAGAGCCGTTGGGCTCCTCACAGCATTGAACATGGACCGACTGGACGCTTCGGTCATATTGACCGGACGCTGGACCACAGCGTCTGGTCATGCGATGTGCGCCACGTGTCATCGGCTTCAAACCCCGATCCCCCAATTTCAACGGTCAAGTAATGACCGGACGTGTCAGTTAGAAAGTGACTGGACGCTAGATCTCAGCGTCCGGTCGTTTCCAGTAAGGTTCCAAACACGACATTTCATGACCGGACGCGCTCGACCGGACCCGCCCAGCATCTGGTCACACAACGTCTCCTCTGTACGCCTCACGTCAACGTATGTCAGCACTGACCGGACGCACCCTGCCAGCGTCCGGTCACTTTTAGCGCCAGCGTCCGGTTGAAGACCGAAACACACGCCCTCTGCTGCCACTAACCGAACGCTCCGGTCCAACCGAGACCAGCGTCCGGTCACATACAGTGACCTTCATCTTCTCTGTCTAGGGCACCGGTGGCACCGTCGGACTATCCGCACTCTACGGGCGGACACTCCGCCAGTGAAGTTTCCTACCCTTGCTCAAATGTGGTAACCACCAAGTGTATCACCTTGTGCACATGTGTTAGCATACTTTCACAAACATTTTCAAGGGTGTTAGCATTCCACTAGATCCTAAATGCATATGCAATGAGTTAGAGCATCTAGTGGCACTTTGATAACCGTATTTCAATATGAGTTTCACCCTCTTAATAGTACGGCTATCGATCCTAAATGTGATCACACTCGCTAAGTGTCTCGATCACTAAAACAAAATGGCTCCTACAATTTTTACCTTTGCCTTGAGCCTTTTATTTTTCTCTTTCTTCTTTTCCAAGTTTAAGCATTTGATCATCACCACGCCATCACCATCGTCATGATCTTCGCCATTGCTTCATCACTTGGAGTAGTGCTACCTATCTCATAATCACTTTGATAAACTAGGTTAGCACTTAGGGTTTCATCAATTAACCAAAACCAAACTAGAGCTTTCACTAGACGGGTGTCAACAAAGCATGTCCGAAGGATCCATTTCCTTTACCACGCATAGACCAAGTAGTCGACTCGACCTCAGGGTGCGAAACCCTTTGCTTCCTTGATGCATACTCTGGGTAGCATCAAATCGCGATGAGAGAGTCCGACCAGCCCACGATATCTTTCATCACTCCATTTGGATCGTTCTACTACGTCACAATGCCATTTGGCCTGAAGATCGCGGGGGCTACGTACCAACGTTGCATGCTCAGGTGTTTCGGGGATCTCATCGGGCAGACTATTGAGGCCTACGTGGATGACATCATGGTCAAGTCCAAATGGGCTGACCAGGTCGTAGCTGACCTAGAGCAGACCTTCACGAAACTCTAGGCAAACAACATCAAACTCAACTCCGAGAAGTACGTTTTTGGGGTCCCAAGGGGTATGCTACTAGGTTTTATCGTCTCCAAGCGTGGCATCGAAGCCAACCCGTAGAAGATCTCGGTCGTCACGAGGATGGGCCCAATTCAGAACATAAAGGGGGTACAGCGAGTTACAGGGTGCCTCACCGCACTCAGCTGCTTTATCTTGTGCCTCGGCGAATGAGGTCTCCCCCTCTATCGGCTTCTGAGGAAGGCCGACCGCTTTGAATGGACGCCCGAGGCCCAGGAGGCACGTGACAAGGTCAAGCAGCTCCTGATGAAGACCCTGATCCTTGTCCCTTTGACCGATGGGGAACTGCTTTTGCTCTACATTGCGGCCACCACACAAGTAGTCAGTGCCTCCCTGGTGATAGAGCGAGAAGAAGAGGGACACGCCCTCAAAGTGTAGCGTCCCGTGTACTTCATTAGCGAGGTTTTGTCCAATTCTAAGACTCGCTACCCCCAAATCCAAAAACTCCTGTATGCCATCCTTATCACTAAGAGAAAGTTGCATCACTACTTCGAGTCACATCCAGTGATGGTCGTGACGTCCTTCTCTCTTGGCGAGGTCATCCAAAACTGTGATGCCACAGGAAGAATCATGAAGTGGGCACTCGAGCTGATGGGTCAAGGTATTTCATATGCCCCTCAGATGGCCATCAAGTCCCAAGTGCTGGCTGATTTTGTTGTAGAGTGGACTGAGGTACAAATGCCGCAAGCAGTCGTCGACCAAGAGTACTGGACGATATACTTCGATGGATTGCTGATGAAGAAAGGCACCGACACAGGGCTGGTCTTTGTTTCGCCCCTCAGGGTACGCATGAGGTACATGGTTCGTATCTATTTCCCCTCCTCCAATAATGTGGCTGAGTATGAGGCACTCATCAACGGCCTATGCATCACCATCGAGTTGGGTATTTGATGGCTTGACGTCTGGGGTGACTCCCAACTGGTCATCGACCAAGTCATGAAGAAATCAAGCTGCCACAACGCCAAGATGGTTGCATATTGCCGAGAAGTCCGCTAGCTGGAGGATAAGTTCGATGGTCTCGAGCTCAATCACATCCTGAGGCGTCTCAACGAGGTGACCGACGCGCTAGTGAAAGGTCCTAATATGGCTAGAGAGGGGGTGAATAGGCTACTTAAAAATCTACAAACCGACTAGAGCAATTTGATTAGTATAACAAATAGCGAAATGCAAACTTGCTCTAGCTCTACAAGGGTTGCAAGCCACCTATCCAACAATTCTAGTTGCTATGATCACTAGACACACAATTTGCTATGTTATTACTCACTAAGAGCTCTCACACTTCCTACACTAAAGAGCTCCACTAGATGAACTTAAAACAACAAGGCAAGCTCTCAATTCTAATTACACTAAAGAGCTTGCTACAACTAGTTTGTAAGAATATAAATGAGTGAGTAGGGTGATTATACCGCCGTGTAGAGGAGTGAACCAATCACAAGATGAATATTAAATCAATCACCGGGAGAATACCAAAGGGCAAGAGACAACCAATTTTTCTCCTGTGGTTCACGTGCTTGCCGGCACGCTAGTCCCCGTTGTGTCGACCAACACTTGGTGGTTCGGTGGCTAAGAGGTGTTGCACGAACCTCGTCCACATAATAGGACACTATAAGAACCTACCCACAAGTGAGGTAACACAATGACACGAGTAATCCACTATAGTTACCTTTCGGCGCTCCGCCGGGGAAGGCACAAGACCCCTTACAATCACCTCAATTAGAGCCGGAGACAAACACCAACCTCCGCTCAATGATCCTCGCTGCTCCAAGCCATCTAGGTGGCAGCAACCACCAAGAGTAACAAGAGAATCCCGCAGCGAAACATGAATACCAAGTGACTCTAGATGCAATCACTCAAGCAATGCACTTGGATTCTCTCCCAATCTCACAAAGATGATGAATCAATGATGTAGATGAGTGGGAGGGCTTTGGCTAAGCTCACAAGGCTACTATGTCAATGCAAATGGCCAAGAGGGTGAGCTTGAGCCGGCCATGGGGCTTAAATAGAAGCCCCCATGAAATAGAACCGTTGGCTCCTTAGTTCACTGAAAATCGGGGTGACCGGACGCGTAGGTCAGATCGATCGGACGCTGGACCCTAGCGTCCGGTCGCACGGTGCATGCCGCATGCCCCCCTGCTTCAAACGCTGATCGCTCGATCTCAATAGTCATCATCACATTAAGTTGTGACCGAACGCGCTGCTCCAAAGTGATCAGACACAGGACCTCAGCGTCCGGTCATTTCTAGTAAGGTTCCATTCACGAAAAATCACGACCGGACGTGTCCGGTCATGCCTGACCGGACACACAATGTCTCCTGTGTGCGGCCATATCAGCAGGACCGGACGCATCCTGCCATCGTCCGGTCATGAAGTGACCCAGCGTTCGGTCGAAGACCGACGCCAGCGTCTTCACTGCTTCCCCTGACCGGACGCTCCGGTCCAGTTGAGGCCAGCGTCCGGTGCACTCTGTGAAAATCTATCTTTTTTGTATAGGGCGCCGGTGGCACCATCGGACTGTCTGCACTCCACAGGCGGACACTCCATCGGTTAAGTTTCTTACCCTTGCTCCCAAGTGCTAAACACAATGTGTATCTCCTTTGTGCATGTGTGTTAGCATATTTTCACAAACATTTTTAAGGGTGTTAGCACTCCACTAGACCCTAAATGCAAATGCAATAAGTTAGAGCATCTAGTGGCACTTTGATAACCGTATTTCGATACGAGTTTCACCCCTCTTAATAGTACATCTATCGATCCTAAATGTGATCACACTCGCTAAGTGTCTCGATCACCAAAACAAAATGGCTCCTACCACTTATATCTTTGCCTTGAGCCTTTTGTTTTTCTCTTTCTTCTTTTCAAGTCCAAGCACTTGATCATCACCATGGCTTCACCATCATCATGTTATGATCTTCATTTGTTTCACCACTTGGAATATGCTACCTATCTCATGATCACTTTGATAAACTAGGTTAGCACTTAGGGTTTCATCAATTCACCAAAACCAAACTAGAGCTTTCAGCTTGCGAGAACGGTGTAACAGAACCGACCAAATCATAAGAACGTAAGTACAAAAACAATCACCGAAGCGATCAAATTCCTGTACTTAAGCTCCCATAATCCCGGTAGTCCGGAAATCATGAAGGATTTCAACCAACTCTCGACATACAAACTAAGACCGTAGTGATTCAACACAACACATCATCCGTTACAACATTTCATAAGTAGCATTCAGATTACATTCATCAGAGTTCAAATATAAAATATTACAAACCAAGTTCAAACGTGCGGAAGCAACATAGTTTAGTACATAACTTCATAGTTCCAAATACATTGCTAGATCTTAGTCATGTCCCACAAAAGCATCATTAGGTACGAGAACTAGTAGAGACCGCGCATAACGATCTAGTCTTCATCCCGGTACCGGGAGAAGGCAATACTTGCGACAACCAAAGTAGAGGCGGTCATACGCAATAGGTGGAGATAAACCACGAGTACGAGAAGGTACTCAACTAGACTTACCCGACAAAACCGAAATAAAAGACACCAAGGATCATGCAAGGCTTATGAGGTGGGCTAGCTTGACACGGTTGCATAAAAGAGCTTATGAATATAGTGACCAATTTAAACTTAGCATCAAGCTTATCATCATTTACATCCACTAGGTTAGCACTGTACTAGAGCACTCACTTATTAGGAGCAAACAATATTAACCATAGCAGGTATAATAAAAAAATTTGTCATCATCATATCATCCTTTCGAACCATTATGTTATTTAGTGCGTCTACATTGGAGATAAGCCCATCAAGTTCTCACTAACTTGGGAGAGGCGGCGACTCGAATCGAATTACAACTCAGGTGAGGGGTATTCCTAACTCTCACCACGGCATACTTAGCAAGGGTAGCCGTGGGTCACCTTTGGAACAACTCGGGAACCAAATTCATGGTTCGATCGGCGCCAAGCACTCTCGGGGATTACCCATTCGCGGAGGCGATCGGGACTTTTAAATCACCGCCTTGGACTCACGCCTATGGCTCCCTTCCGAGGCGCACTTTTATACTTATCGACTCTGGCACGAGGTGAGCTACTCGGCTTCATGGCGGTCTTGGACATGGCCAACTAAAGAGAGGCATCGTTCAACATGAGCAGGAAAGGCTCCAAGATTCAGTCCTTAATCGACACAGAACGGAGTCCTTTCGCAAACCGGCAAGCCTCGTCCGGTCTTCATTTCAAATTAAGATGGTTCTTTTCCACGATAGCAAATATAGCCAACCATGCCATTTGTATCTTCCTATATCTCACAGGGTGTGAAATCACGACTTCTCTCTGTGTTTAAGCGGGGCTAAGCACTACTACGAGCTGAGCTACATAGGATTCAGGGTATCAATATCTGGACAAGGATCGGGTAACCAATGCAGCAAGTGTTTGCATCCAACACCTAAACTTAATGCAATAATATATATATGTAACAATAATACTGTAACTGTATTTCAGAAATTAGGAGGCTTAATATGCTCCGAGGCTTGCCTTTTACAAAGTTGCACGGACGGTGATCCGGGCACTCAACGGCGACCTCGTGTGGCACTTCTTCTGAAGGCTGCACCTCCTGAACCTCCGGTGTCGGCTGCTGCTGCTCGCTCGGTTCCTCGAATTCCAGCAGGGTCACTCCTTCTGGTACACCTATTGCATGCCAATGCACAAGATAAATATAATGGATGCATAAGGAATGACATGATGCTCATGATGAATGAATCACAGTAAGTGTTTAACGAAAACATTACTGGACACTCGTTTACCGATTAAGAATAGCTATATTCAAATCACTTTAAAACAGGTATCTAACTTAACTTGAAGAACAAGATCAACTTATCTAACTTGCATAACCTAAGATAAAGATGCGCATCTTCAGTTAAAGGCTTAACACCTAGGAACATTACCATAACTTAAAAATAGTAAAGGCATACTTTAAACAACAGTTAAAGTTTCATATGCACACAGGAAGTTCCTTAATTCAACCACAACAAGAGTTCTACAAATCCAAATGACTTGCATGAGGACATTCTGGAAAGCTTATGAAATTCTCTACAAATCATTTGTAAACATCAAAGCATGATTCTTACGTTAACCAAATCGAATTCCAGTAAACCTAGAATCTGTCCAGAAATGACAGGGTTACTAAATTAATTATTTAATGATGATGCAAAAGCATAATTGGACCAAACTAAGTTTACGAACATGTTTTTCATACCAAAGAAACATCAGAAAGTCTAGTGCCAACTTCTAAACAATTTATTTAATGCCCTTTTCTAATTTCTTTAGTTAATTAGGTGATTAAAGCAATATATAGTAAAACTATTTAGAAAAATCTACAAAAATTACAGTAGCTATCTTATACTTCACATAGACTACCATAAAAATTTCAAAGCCATTTGGTAAGCAGAACTTGCTGTATCCAAAATAACAGTTAGCATGTCTATTTTTAGCATAATTAGGAAACCCTATTAAAAAGTGTCAAGCAACAGATTTCAATTTTTTCCTAGCATCATTCTAGCATAATAACAGTACTCACCAATTTTTACCCTAACTAGATCTATAGAAAAAATATGAAAATTCACACAAGATCCATCCATGCAAATAAGATAATTTTCTATCTCCTACAAACAATGTCCAAACTATATGAAAATTTAACTGCAAGCTATTCATGATATGAGCAGTATACCATAAAAATTTCATGCCATTTGGAGCTATCTAGAAAAAGATATAATTACCCCTATTTCTTGCATGATTAAAAGAGATAAATAGAAACTCCCATTTTCATAACAGAACATGACATGGATTATATTTTTAATAGAAACTAGACATTATCATGAACTCAAAAAAATTGGAATCACATCATTTGGATCTACCATCTAAGAGATACATATTTTTGAATCTATGTACAAATCTGTGAAAATAATAAAATCAAACAAAAATGGAAAACCTAACGATCTACTGCAGGGCCGGCCCGAAAGAACGGCGGCCCACAACGTGTGCCAGCGCAGCCCAGCACACGGTGTGGCCCACGCCGGTTCCCGCCTGCGCTCGGCGGCTGACGAGCGGGACCCGTGCAACATAGAGACAGACAGGGGAGGAGAAGGAGATGGCGGCGCAACTCGTCGCCGGTGGCTCCTCCGGCGAGGTCAGCGGTGCTACGACATTCGCCTTGCCCGGGCGCATCTAGCGGTGTCCTCAATCGATGCTATTGTTGCGGCTACCGAGGTTGGCGACGAGCATGGCGGCGCACGGCCACGGCATGGCCGGCTCCGGTGAGACTACGGCACCACGGCTCGAAAGGGTGACCCTACGAGCATTAGTGGCAAGCACTGGACCTAGCGCAAGGCAGAGGAGGGATGGCAAGGACGCGAGGATAGCTGGCCACGTGGAGCGCCATCTCCGACGAGGTCAGCCATGGTGGCGGTGGAAGAAAACGGCGATTTCGCCCTTACCAAAGCTCAAATTGACCGACGGTGGGGTGGAGGAGGTAGAGAAGAGCATGGCGAAGCTACGAACGAGCTGGCCGACACGTTTTTGCAGTGGCGCGTGAGCACGAGCTCGTCGGAGTCACGGCGGCTGTTGCTGCGGAGCTACGGGCGAGCGGAGGAAGCCGAGGAAATGAAATCAGAACTGACGAGCTGGATGGCAGGCGCGCGAGGTGTTGCTCAAGTCGTGGTCGGCCGTGCCAGGGCGTCCACGGCGCGTAGCAGCATGAGCAGGAGACCGGCGACGAGTGTCACCCATGCGGCGCTCATTGTCTGATGGCCGCCAGGTACTGTAGCTCGCATTCAGACGACTTGAACCGCCTGACAGCGCGACTTCAACGTGTTAATACCGCTAAACCGTTGATCCATTGCAAAAACCGTGAACATGAAACTTGTAGGCCTACCATCCATCTCCAACTTCTATTCAAGGATCATCATCTAATTCTCCATGGATCAGAAGTTACATCAATCCAAAGTTGGCTTGATCCACTGAAAATGTAGCTACGACTTAGAATATTTTCTAAGTGTGAAATCAGCATGAAATTCTGACTTGTGGGCCATGTTTGAGCTTGTTCTAGCCATTTTCATGAGATGATCATAAAACAACTTTTGTTCCTTGATAAATTAGCTACAACTTTGGTAAAGAGTACACAGCCATGCAAAATCCGTAAGTTGGACTTTTGAATCAGTCAAACTGTGGCACTCTAAGGGTCAATTCAAGTCAAACCTCCATTTGGGGGCATTTTTGTCGTTTTGATCTACATGAACAATGTCCCAACAATTACCCTAAGTGTAGTTAAGGTGTATTAGACCATGATCAACCACCTTACACAATTGTTATACCATTTCAAATGAGCACATGTGATGAAACAACAAAACAAGCAATTCACCCAATGTTGCAATGCAATGTTTCACATGTTTCATGACTTTGTTGTCATTTTATAATTGTCACATTACTACCATATTGCCATGTTTAAAGGTATGAGAAACTCATGTTACATTCACATGTTGCACTACTACCATTCATAAGCAATAAAGTATGAAACAAACAGAATATGCGAATGTTGAATATGTGTGTCTCAGTGATATTGGCATGGTGACATGGATGATGCATATGTTTATGAAATGGAATGCACTTTTGTAGAAGCCAAACACCTAGGGTGTTACAAACGGCATTCGACCGAGAGCCGGTATCGACGAGCATCTTCGCCAGCGATTAGTACAAGCCCTTGGTCTGATATGAAGAGCTAAAACAGACCGAGGACGGGCCACTTGCCCTGGGCCCAGGGGCTAACCAGCCATCGGCTCCATCCGACCCTGAAGTCATGGAGCTTGGCGAGGATCCAACGACAGAGCCCGACCCTCTGACTGACTAGAGGACGCCTTACCTTGACTACCTCCTCCGTGAGGCGCTGCCGATGGACAAAATGGAGGCTCGGCGGCTCACGCGTCACGCTAAGTCCTTTGTACTTATTGGGGGCGAGCTCTATAGGTGAAGCCACACCGGGATCCTGGAGCGTTGCATCCCCATCGAACAAGGGAAGCAGTTGCTGGGTGATATCCACGGTGGAGTCTACGGGCACCATGCCATGCCTAGGACCCTAGTCGAAAACATGTTCTGACAAGGCTTCTACTGGCTGACCACAATAGCCGATGCTGAACAGATTGTGCGCACCTATGAAGGATGTCAATACTATGCTCGGCAGACCCACCTGTTGGCCCAAGCACTCTAATCGATCCCCATCACTTGGCCATTCACGGCCTAGGGGCTCGATCTGGTCAGACCTCTCAAGAGGACGCTCGGTGGATATACAAAGTGGACAAGTTTACGAAGTGGATAGTGTCTCGACCGATCTCTACGATCAAGTCCGAGCAAGCCGTGTTGTTCTTCCTTGACATCATCCATCGCTTTAGTGTCTCAAAATCCATTATCATGGACAATGTCACGCAATTCCTCGGGAAGAAGTTCCTTCGATTCTATGATGAATACCACATCCACGTCGATTGGGCTGCCATGGTGCACCCTCGCACGAATGGGCAGGTCAAACATGCGAACGACATTTTCCTACAAGGCCTCAAACCTAGGATCTTCAACCAGTTAAACTAGTTTGGTAGACGATGGGTCATGGAGCTTCCAGCGGTGCTCTAGAGCCTGAGGATGACCCTTAGCCAGGCCACCGGCTACATGCCATTCTTCATGGTCTATGGTTCCGAGGCTATCCTCTCGACCAATCTCGATTATGGAGTGCTGAGGGTTAGGGCGCACGACGAACAAGGAGCCAAGGCATCCCTCGAGGATGCCATGGACCAGCTAGATGAAGCGCATGATGTTGCCCTCCTCCGCTTGGCCAAGTACCAGCAAGCGTTGCGCTGGTACCACAGCCGTCGAGTGCGGGGTCGGCCCGTCAACGTCGGGGACCTGGTACTCCACCTTGTTCAAAGCAACAAGAACTGCCACAAGCTCTCTCCGCCCTGGGAGGGACCGTACGTCATCGCGGAGGTGCTCTGACCAAGCACCTATAAGCTTAGGACCATCGACGGCGAAGTCTTCATCAACGCCTGGAATATCGAACAGCTATATCGCTTTTACCCTTAAATCTACACATGCTTTCTCTTATCTGTTTTGCTATCGACTCCTCGATCTTTAGTGACACCCAACCCTAGCAATGGCAAGGGGCTCAGGACCATCGACCGTGAAGTCTCCATCAACGCCTGGAACATCGAACAGCTACATCACTTTTACCCTTAAATATGCTTTCTCTTATCGGTTTCGCTATCGACTCCTCAATCTTTAGTGACGCCCGGCCCCAGCAACGGCAAAGGGTTCGGGCCTCACTCGGGGGCTGATAAGAGTATATCTATTCGGTAGACATTCTTTGTGCCCAACCCTTTCTCACATTAAGATCTAGAAGCAAGGGTTGCGGAAACAATCACTGAGTAAAACTGGTCGGACCGCAAAAAACCTACGCCCTAGCGGCTACGGCGTTCTTGCTAACCAGTGTGATCAGAGTTTGTTGCCCGTACCCTGAGCTTTTTAGCCTTAACTACAAAAAGAGTTTGAACGCATTAAAGAGTATATATATTCGGTAGACATTCTCTGTGCCCTACCCTTTCTCACATTAAAAACGTAAAGGCAAGGTTTGTGGAAACAAACGCTGAGTAAAACTGGTCGGACCGTAAGAAACCTACGCCCCAGTAGCTACAACGTTCTTGCTCACTAGCGTGATCAGAGTTTTTTGCCCGCACCCCGAGCTTTAGCCTCTGCCTTCCCAGGAAGGGTTTGGAGGGGCCCACCGGTGGAATCTCTATCGAAGAGAGGCCAGCAGGTCACCCAAGTCGATCGGATGGCTCGAGCCACTGCCGAGAGATGGGTAAGGAGCAGTATGATGGCCCATGCGGGTTATGCCAACTCTGTCATGAATGATAGACCCAGATTCCACTCGGACATATCCAATAAGAGCTCCCTGAACCCATCACTCGAGCCATCGAGGTTACTTTACCAGCCCTCACTTTACTTTTTCAGTGCATGAGCATTCATTCATCCATTCTCATACATCCAACCATCGCATATGCAATTATTGCATCACAATGCTTCATGTCGCATCACGAAGCGACATTCAACATGAGCGGCGATAGACCGGGGTTCGAAGGCCGGCCCACGAAGGGCTCGAGGCCGCCTCATGTCGAACAGAGCTAAGGGAGAAAATGCAGATGAGCCCCAACGGCCTTTGCCCAACCCACTCAGAAGCGGACAGGGTCATCTCAACCTTCTCGTTCAATCCTAACCTCGAGCCGTGCCCACATAATCTCCATCGAGGGAAGGCCAGCGGGCCACCTAGATCAGTCTCTGGAACAGCTTAGGCATCTGTCGAGAGGCAGGTTAAGGAGCAGTGGAATGCCACATGAGGGCTATGCCGACCCCGTTACAAACGACAGACCTGAATTCCACTCGGACATGCCTGTTAGCGAGCTCCCCAAGCGTGACACTCGAGCCATCGAGGCAAGTGACGTTAGCTCAACCCCTCCAATTGCAGAAATCGCGGACGGGGTGATGATCACAAAGACGAGATGGCCCCTCGACCGGACCCCTACAACGCGCGGGGCTCAAGGGAAGTTGGACTCGCAAGGAAACCAATTGTGCGGTCACAGAACGATGGCTCAGATCCTTGAGAGGGGGTATGTACAAAAACTAAGAATAGCATTTCTAAAACAAAAAAATACTTTCCCCTACCAGTTTCACTATCATCTCCTCGATCTTTAGTGAAACCCGACCCCAGCAACAGCACGGGGTCGGGTCTCACTCGAGGGCTGATAAGGGTATATATATACCCTTTCTAAAATAGTTGCCATGCCCGACCCTCTCTCACGTTAAAAACCTAAAGGCAAGGTTTGCGGAAACGAACACCGAGTAAAAACTGGTCGGACTACAAGAAACCTACACCCCAGCGGCTACGACATTCTTGCTTACCAGCGTGACCAGAGTTTCACGCCCACACCTCGAGCTCTACGGTCTTAACAACAGGAAGGGTCGGAATGCGTTAACCCTTTTTACATATAAAAAGGGAGAAAGAAAAAATTTGTTCAAAAGAACAAGCTTGTTTAAACGAAACAGAAGGGTTGGAACTTGTCCGCTTATTACAAATGCGCCGCCTGACCTATCTGACTAAGCTAACCCCTTGGGGGATGATTTCATCTTCTATCTTGGTAGAAAGGTCATGCGCCAGGGGGGCCACTGTAACACCCCTGGTGTTACAAGCTCGTTTAGCACCGCGATTTAGGCCTAAGTCAAATTTTCGAAACGAGTTTCTCAGAATTTTTATTTAAAAGGGTACTTGATGCGATAAGCGAATCCCATGTGACTTAGTTTTGTGGACTCAAATGAACGCTCAAGATAAATTACGCAGCGCGTAGAAATATTTAGGAATGTCCGACGACGATTCTAGCGAATGGTTTGTTCAGTTAGATTAAGCATGAGAAGCAACTTTTATAAATAAAATAAAATCCATTAATAAATAGAACGATATATATATATACTCACGGGTTTATTTTGAAAAGCATGTAACACGCGAGAGATAGCACAACAACTTCTTTTACTTCTTTTGGCGTTGTGTACAGCATACTCGTTGTATGGCATTTATGCACTGTCTTGTCTTCCGTCGTGGCTCTGCATTGCAAGCCTCAGTTGCTGCCGTCCCCGCTAAGCGCCACCGTCCAACTGCCAATTCCGTCACTTCATCCGGCAGCACCATTAATGCCTTGCTTGTCTTGCCTCCGCTGCCTACCTTGCTTGTCTCCGCTGCTATCTGTCTCTATGCCGAGGTCAACTGCTGCAGCGCCGTTCTCCTTTTTTTCCTCCCTCACTATTCGCCATGACATCTCCTCTCATTAACGCTGCCTTGTCCTTGCTAGTTGAGCACGCCATTCTATCCCTGCCTACGTTGTGTTCCTTGACGTGTTGTGCGCATGCAGGCGTCGTTCTAGCCATGTTGCATTAGGCAGCACGTGCTGCTGCTCCTTGTCTTTGCTTCTTGGGGACGCCCGCTCGCTCTCACGCTCATATCTCTCTCCCTTTCTTTTTCTGCAGCCGAGGAGCCTAGTTCCTGCTCGTTCTTTCCACTAGCTCTTCCTTCCGCACTTGTCTCCTAGCCGAACCACTGCGCTGCCGCGTGCCCTCATCCGCGCCGTCGCCATGGTCCGCTGCCCCGCTGCGGCGCCGTTGCTGGCTCCACGCCTAAGCCTACGATGCCATGCACCGTATCACCACTGCTCCTTCCATGCCCGCACGCCGATGCCCCGCCACCGCCTTTGGCGCACCGCGCAGCGCCCACCCCTCGGCCCTGGCTCGCGCTGGTCCGCTGCCCCGCAGCATGCGCCGTGGCAGCTGACCTCCCGGCGCCATTCATCTTCGCTGCTGCGCCCCACAACGTGGTACTATGCGAGCCCGAGCCCACCACCACCATCGTAGCCCCACGCCTCCTCCGCACGCTGCTGCTCCGTAGTGACTCGCCGCCGACGCCCTGCCTCCCGTGAGCGCGAGTCGTGGCTACATAGCTCCCGACGCCGCCCACGCTGGACCTATGCTCCAGCACCACCGCACGCACATCGTCGTTGCCCCACGCGCTGTCCTACTAACCTAGCCTGGCCAGCGCTGCTGCTGCCGGCGTGCCCGCCTCTACGGCTCTTGTGGGCAGGCTGCCTGGGGACGGCTCGGGCCTTGCCGTGGCCAGGCGTGGTCGCGCGGACTCCCTGTGCAGCTCGCCGACTAGTGGACTGCCACCATCGTGCCTTCCCGGCCCCACCGCGCTGTTGCCACTGCCGCCGGCCGGCGTCTTGGGGCGGTGCTCTGCTTTTATGGTTGACGTGAAGGGTAAGAGTCCAAGCAAAAGAATTATATAGGGTTGTTTTTGCGAAATACATGACTCATTTAAATAGTACTATGGACCTAAGGCTGAATAGGGAGAAGCGTAGGGGTCATTTCGCAAATATGTCATCGCCACCGTGCCCAAACCGTGTTGGGCTGGCTTGCTGGTCTGGCTTGCCGGTTGCCAACGCGCCTGGGCCGTGCCCCCGCTGGGCCGGTCACATGCCGCCCGCGCCACTGGGACGCGCCTGGCTATCAGGCCGCGCGCGCAGTTGCTAGGCCGTCGCGCCCGTGCGCTGGGCCAGTCGATGGCCACCGTGGCGAGGCCGCCTGTCGGGCGCCCCTGTGGGCCGCCCACGCCTGCGCTGGGCCGGCATGCCGCGTATGCCTTTGGCCTGCCCGCAGGCCACGCGTCTCCACCTGGGCCGCTGCGCGCCGTCCCCCAGGTCCGGACTGGTGCCGGCTGGGCTGCCTAGTTGTTGGGCCACCACGCGCCTACAGGCCGAGTTGGCCGTCCAGGCCTTTCAGAAATTGAAAATAAAGTATAGAAAAATCATAAAAATGCCAGACTACCTTTGTTGAGTGCCTAAAATCATGAGCTACCTGTTAGTAGATTTTGTTCACATAGTTTGATAGTATTCTTGGAAGTTATATAATTAATTTAAGGTACTTAATATTGTAAAAGTATAAACTGGTAGGATTTGTTGTGATAAATCGGTAATATTGTTGAATTTGAAATTTGTACAGTAGGCTCCTAGCAATATTAGGTACTCACTGTAATTTTGTAGCTCCGGAATAATTAGTTTGCTTAATAGATAATGATGTCCTATTGCAAATAAAGATTAAATTGATAGAATAGAATAAAGAAACAACTTGGGTTTATATAACTAAAATATTTATGGGAAATAACGCCTGATGTGACAACATGGATATGTGGCCTAAGTACGATCATCGTTAGAACTAGCTCGTTAACATGAGAGGCATAAATCGTACTTTACGAGTCACAATTGCAGTCAATTAATTATGTCTTTGCATTTGCATCGCATTGCATCTCATATAGGTACGATGATGGATCAACGGATCAATTGAAGGATGGTTGGGAATCCGAAGAGGGTGTAATGGTATTCTATCTAGGAGGTGATGCAATGGGCTTTCTATTCAGTTGATGGTGGATGATCTGAAGATGCAGATACTAACTTTTAATATATCTTACCCAGGCAAGCCCCGGTGCATAACCCCTACCTTCTGCACTTTAAATTATATTTGTGCATTAAATTTAAGGAGTTGAATGACACCCACATGCATATATATCTTTATCCTATGAGTCTTACTAGTATTACAGGATCGTGTAGAAGGCTATGCTACAGGACTCCGGTAGAAGTCGGGTGATTGCCTGTCACTCGCGAGAGATAGGAAATATATTACTGTATTATTATCACTTGGAAAATATAAATGGTGGAAAGGAAAATGGTGACCGGGTAGGGATATGGTTTGGGTATTTGTGGGTGTAAGAGGTTGTGTCGCCGTGGACGCGGGGCATGGCTTGGTTACACTGCTTTCCCTATCGGTGTCAATTAAGGACCGGTCATTGCATAAGGCTCTAGGCAAGTCACAGACTTATTATCCTAAGCACATACTTGGGTATGGGCGCTTGGAAGGCTTGTTGCTCTCTTGTCGTCAATCCGGCTCTTTTCCGGACCGACTGTCAGGGTTTTATTTTGGTGGAGGAGGTCCTTGCACCACACTGAGTCCGGGACTCAGGGGCGGGGGCTTGGAGTCCCAGTTTGGATGGGGACCTGGACACCTGGGACAGGAGAGTGATGGGTTGGTCCTGCTTGTGCCTGGGGTACAAGCGGGGCATGTGTTTTCGGGGTACCCAGCTTGAGGCATTGATGAGCGAATCGCTGGGAAATCTGGTACGGCTTGTCTACGGTTTAGCATCGTAGTAAGAACTGAAAGATGAAAGATGGAAGATGGAAGATGGAAAAAGGAAATCTGATTGCTTACCACCTGCTTAAAAGTAGTATAGGTGCTTACATAGAATGGTTAGTTAATGAACCAATGCATTGCTAATAAAAATCAAATATAAGGACGCCCATTTAGTAATGCTTCCTGCAGATGCAATAAACCCACAAGCCAGATAGCCTTGCATATCCTTGGAGTCTTTTCTTTTCTCCTGTCGGGTAAGTCTTGCTGAGTACAATTGAGTACTCAAGGTTTTATTCCCCCTGTTGCAGGTGACAGGTGGAGGCTAAAGCTGACCCTTGTGTGTGGATACCTCCTGGTGGGCTCCGCGAGGATTCCTTTACGCTACGATCGTAGTTTTTATTTACAACTCTCACCAAATATTTTTTATAAATGAAAGTTTATAATCTGTTGTCATAGTTGTTATATATCAATACTTCAACTTGTCATGAATGGATATTTATTTCCGCTGTAATCCTGGTCACATGTTTACATTCCGCTGTTAACTTAAATTGTCATAACTCTGTTAACATGTTTATATTCCGCTGTTACATTATGTTATTCATAACTCTGATAATATAGTTACATTCCGCTGTTATAGTAAATAAATATTATACTCTGATGTTGTACTAAAAGTGATGTAAGAAATGGTTAAGAATGATGTAAGCTTTATTCTCTTATTTGTGATCCTGTTGGCGAAAATGTGGATTTTCGGGTTCTCCCCTGGGGTGTGCCCGACGAAACTGAGAAATTTAGTGTTCTCCTTTGGGTGCTTAGTGTCTAATAGAAGATAAGCACTCCTAGGAGGTATTAGATTAGGCGGTTCTGCCACAGGTGGTATAAGAGCGCAAATGAGGAAATAAAGCTTCGAAAACCTTTTCTAAACTAAATTTGACAACAAATTTTTTTCCAAAAAAAAAGTTAGGACGTTTGTATGCGAAGTTATATAAGTAGCCCTATTACTATGGTTATGTATTCAGGATAGATTGCACTCTGTTGACTTAGGTAGACTTAATTAATTTTTCTGCTGGTACACTGACTCGAGCATAGTCCGATAGTATCGACTAGCTACAGGGAGAGAACGATGTGCCAAAATTCTGAGAACGGCTGCCCTATATGTTGGCAACAGTGAAAGGATGTATAGGACGTGCATTCATGCATATCCTGTTTGTGCATTGTAGCACTCGTATTGCTGGCAGATACGCTATCCTTAGGTGTCACGCGTGTCGTATTATGCACAACTAACTCGTTCTTGTTCCAGAGTTAGGTCTGCACTGTGGCTTCATGCTCTGCGTTCGCCCGTGGTTCACGCCTGTCGTGACCCATGACTCCCCATACCCCTTTTCTGTGCTCTTTCGGACCCTTGCACTACAGTCGTACTAGTTAGTAATGGCCTCGGACGTCGCTCGCCTCGAACGCACGGAATTTGGTGGCTTTGTCATAGTAATCTCGCGCGGGAACCCTGGTGAACCACGCCAGGACCACTGAGCGCTCTGCCTTTATAAGCAGAGCCTGACTTAGCCCTTGGTACCACCACTCGGCGCACTTTAGCTCGCTTAGCTTTTTCCTTGAGCTAGCTTTTCGCTCAGCCTTCCTTGCAACCACCGCTAGAGATGGCAGGAGCCTGGGTTAGTACCTACTACCTGAATGTTGAGGGTTTTCCTAGAATCCTGCATGCCACCCTACAAAAGCTCGGAGTCAAAGATGGTCCCAAGTATGAGGGCCGTGTGTATGAGGAGCATGGCACCGAGCGGTGTGAGGTTACCGTCTACATCGGGAAGAGTGAAGAGTTCCCTGACCTCACTGAAGCCTAGAGTGTGACCGCAACCAGGTTTTGCTTCATCGACACCTACCAGGTTGTGGCCCGCAAAGCCTTGCGGTACCTTTGCCAGATCTATGAGGAGACCATTGCCCGTACCCCCATGCGGTTCTTTCCACCTTTGGATAAGAATCGGCAGGCATGGAGGGCTCGCATGGAGGCTTTGCAAGGGCGGGATGCGCAAGAGGACAGTCCAACCATGGTGCACTTGACCACGTACTTGCTCGCTCTGGATGAGTAGTATCATCGGCAAGCCTTGGAGCTGAGGGCGTGCCTTCGGCGTGCCGAGGAAGCTGAGATCTTCAACCGGATGCTCCAGGTGCAGCTCGCTAAAGCGCATGCTAGTGTTGTAGCTACTGAGAGCTAGGAGACTGCCATGTCAGAAGCCCTGAAGGAGGCTGAAGATCGGCATGTTCATCAGCTGCGTGCAGCCTATCTTGTCACCAAGGCCAAGCGGAGGACGCTGGCTACTGAAGGGCAGGATGCCCCGATCTTGGAAGGGATCCCTATCCACCCGCCAGAAAGAAGAAGAACTGGTGTTGCAACACCGCCAGCACCTCCACCCTCGGAAGTGTCAGAAGTCAAGCCCTTGATATCTCTCACTCAGCCATTGCCACGAGAAGATGTAGATTAGTTGCCTTAGGATGCTATACCCATAGTAGTAGTGCTTTTCATCACTATCCTCCGGTATTGTATTCTTGCCATTGTTGTTCATCCGTAGTTGTTGAGATCGTCCGCCAGTAGAGAAGGTGAATGATGTATCGTGAATGGGAGCCGGAATGCCTGTATGATGTACCCGTATAAGACTGTTGGAACATGCATTTTATTTAGTTCGTTGTGTTTATTGCATTCATCTACCTTAAGTTTGTTAGATGTGCTTAAGAGTTTTCATGGGCGATGTTAAACGGGATACAAGAGAAGTTGCCATTCAGATATCAGCAAACCAGTCATGGTTGGATGACATAGGACACTGTATCGACTAATTGTGGATGTCCCAGTAGAACACTTGAATCTCTTTAAAACAAATCCACTATTGGATTTGAATTCCTTGTCCCTTGTTGTGAAGGGGACCCTTGTTGTTTGAATTTTTCCCTTGCAATACCCCTCTTATTCTGTGGTCTATGACCCCATTGCCTTCATGGCGTGTAAGTTGGTAATAGTTGCCTGGTTAAAAACTTATGGTGCCGTGATGAAACCGAGGGCTCCCTGTGGAACAGCTGCCACATGGTGATGCTGCTCGGCACGCGCTGGTATTGAGGTTGTTGACCAAGTACCTTTACCAAGTTACACTACCATACCGCTTTTGCTACAAATAATTTCCTTGGAAATGTTCAGGTGTTCAAACGGGAAATCCACAATAGGTTGATGACCTAGTGTTCTCTCAAGGTACGCAAGAGGAGGTGGTTTTGGAGGAAGAAAATATGACATGGTCTCAGTTTACATAAAAGACGGATGTGGTCGAGTAAAGGAAAAAAAAAGAAGAGTACTAAGGAAGGTTAGCCTCGGGTAGTCGGGAGTGATTGTGAAAGTCTGAGTGGACGTCATGTCCCAAGCCCTGTGCTTAGTTGACCGCGCTATGCATGCCGGGTTATTTCGTTGTGTGCCCTGCAAACGCCGCCTGTGTCGGGACCTGTAGCACCCTGTTTTCGCGTGGCCGCGGCTTCGTGTCGTGCTCACCGTCTTTATGCACTATGCATTTCTCCTTTTCCCAGCATCCGGTCGGCTCTCGACTCTCACACCTCGTCCCTCGTACCGGACCCCCCTTTTCCCTCTTATTTCCTTCTTCTTTTGGTGACACGACCGGCCGCACGCCTGCCTCGTCGAGCGGACCCCCTCTCCTCTCCTTTATTTCCCCCTCTGTCGCTCGCGTAGGAAGCGCACCATGTCTCCGACCTTATCTCCACAACATGCACCGTCTGTGTACCCTATCCATGTTGTCTCCACCTCCAGTGTGTGGCGCCCCACCTCCGTTCACCTCTATAAAATACCCTTGGTCCTTGCTTTTCTTCTTTATCCCCATTCCCCTCGCATTCGGAGCAGAGTTACGAAATCCAGTCAACATTGTGAAGCAAGATTTGTCAGTCTGAGATGATGGTGTAATTTGAGAAGAAGGAAGAATTTGATTCGTCGAAGAAGTTCAAGTTCCCTTTGGTTAGTTTGATCTTAGGGTTCCTGATGTTTGAGTTCTCAGTTGACTGTTTCTGGATCTGTTGGTGCTACGCTATGTTTTGGATAATCATTATCTTGTTGTTTCTCCATTATCCTCGCCTATCTCGACTTCTGGATTAAGTCTCGGTTCTACCAGGTTGCTCTTAACCATATATCTCTAGATCCCTGTGGTTAGCATTCGAAGTCATGTAATCTTTCGCGTAATCCCTAAGCTATGTAATGTAATCGCGTTTCCCCCTTTCGGTTCTTGCTTCGAAGATCGGGACGAGATTCTTTTTAAGGGGGGTTGGTTGTAACACCCCTGGTGTTACGAGCTCATTTAGCACCGCGATTTAGGCCTAAGTCAAATTTTCAAAATGAGTTTCTCGGAATTTTTATTTAAAAGGGTACTTGATGCGATAAGCGAATCTCGTGTGACTTAGTTTTGTGGACTCAAATGAACGCTCAAGATAAATTACGCAGTGCGTAGAAATATTTAGGAATGTCCGACGATGATTCTAGCGAACGGTTTGTTCAGTTAGATTAAGCATGAGAAGCAACTTTTATAAATAAAATAAAATCCATTAATAAATAGAACGATATATATATATATACTCACGGGTTTATTTTGAAAAGCATGTAACAGGCGAGAGATAACGCAACAACTTCTTTTACTTCTTTTAACGTTGTGTACAACGTACTCGTTGTATGGCATTTATGCACTGTCTTGTCTTTCGTCGTGGCTCTGCGTTGCAAGCCTCAGTTGCTGCCGTACCTGCTAAGTGCCACCGTCCGACTGCCAATTCCGTCACTTCACCCGGCAGCACCATTAATGCCTTTCTTGTCTTGCCTCCGCTGCCTACCTTGCTTGTCTCCGCTGCTGTCTATCTTTGTGCCGAGGTCAACTGCTGCAGCGCCGTTCTCCTTTTTTTCCTCCCTCACTGTTCGCCACGACGTCTCCTCTCATTAACGTGGCCTTGTCCTTGCTAGCTGAGCACGCCATTCTATCCCAGCCCACGCTGTGTTCCTTGATGTGTTGTGCGCGCGCAGGCGTCGTGCCGGCCACGTTGCATCAGGCAGCACGTGCTGCTGCTCCCTATCGCCGTGGTCCGCTGCTCCGCTGCAGCGCCGTTGCTGGCTCCACGCCTGAGCCTGCGATGCCGTGCACCACATCACCACTGCTCCTTCTATGCCCGCACGCTGGTGCCCCACCGCCACCTTTGGTGCACCGCGCAGCGCGCGCGCCCCTCGGCCCCGGTCCACACTGGTCCACTGCCCCGCAGCACGCGCCGTGGCAGCTGACCTCCTGGCGCCGTTCGTCTCTGCTGCTGCACCCCATAGCGTGGTACTACGCGAGCCCGAGCCCACCACCACCACCGCAGCCCCATGCCTCCTCCGCACGCTGCTGCTCCGCGACGACTCGTCGCCGACGCTCTGCCTCCCGCGAGCACGAGTCGTGGCTACGCAGCTCCCGACGCCGCCCGCGCTGGACCGAGCCTCCAGCGCCACCGCACGCACGTCGCTGTTGCCCCGCGTGCCGTCCTACTGACCTCACCTGGCCGGCGCTGCTGCTGCCAGTGTGCCCGCCTCTGCAGCTTTCACGGGCAGCCTGCCTGGGGATGGCTCGGTGTAACACCTCGGGTATTTTTAATAATAAAACCTGCCATGTCATCATATGCATTGCAAATCATTTGGTCTTAGTGAAAACTTTGTTATGCATACACTAAAGCAAGTTTACCTTTATGTTGTATGTGTTGACTTGTATGGTTTGGAATCAAGTTCGAAATCTTGGTATTAATTTGAATTTCCGAAAACCCTAATTTCAGCATTTAAGTTTACCCTGGAAAACCCAATTCAAAATCTAGGAACATTTTAGGGTTGAGTATAAAAGCAAAAGTGTAGAGCTTGTCAAGGTGTACAAAGTTGGTTTTTGGAGTTTTCAAAGTTGTTTTATAAAATTTGAAGTAATTTGAAAAGGCGTAAATTCTCAAAGTATCCCCTTTTTGAATTCAAACTTGCATTTAAAAATGTAGACCGAATTTGGGTATGGTTATAAAAGCAAAGTTGTAGAACTTTAAATTTGGAACAACTTTTATTTTTGGAGATTTTTGAGTTGCCACATAAATTTGGGAGTAATTTGGAATTTAAATCGAGTGGCAATTCTGTAATTTCGATGAACAGTAACAGCGAGCAGCTGTCACCGCCGGCAACCTTCTTCTGGTTTCCAGTCGCCGCCGTGGCCATGTTTGGCTTCGCGCTGGCGCAGAGAAGGCTCCTGCGTGGCTTCCTCTTGCTTCTGAGCTGCTCTATAAGGCCTTCACCGCCGCCGTTTTTCACCGTTCCCATCCTCAGCAAAGCTTGCCCTAGCTCCGCTTGTTCCTTGCGCACCAAGCAAACCAGCCCTTGTAGCTTGACTTCGCCGGGAACCGCCGGTCGTCGCTTTTCTTCCTCACGGCCGGCAGCACCACCGTCGAGTGAGCGCCGTCGTGGCCAGTGCTCTGCGTTGAGCCTTTGTCCTTGCAAAGTATGGTTCCAGCTTCACCTAGTTCCCGTGATGCTCTATAACCGGTTGATTGATGCTTTTGTCCACCGCAGTCACCAGAGCATTTCCGTCGACGTTGCTCGCGGCGCCGTGGCTGCTATGACTATCGACCCACCTCTCCGTTGCTCCTTCGGTCACGCTTTTTGCTCAATCGCGTTTGGGGTGAGCTGCTGAACCTTCCCATGCAATTTGTTTGAGCTCTACCGGTCTCACGTCGCCGGCGTAGCGCAGCCGCGCTGTCGTGGCCGCCATGGCTGGTATCATGCTCGGTCCAGGCCGTTTTGGGTCTCGCTTGTGCCACCAATCGACGCGTAGGGATGTAGGGGACGTGGTGGTACCTTGGTCGTCGTCGGTGATCTCGCCGTCGACGAGAAATCGCAGGTCAGCGCGTGTAGTCGCCGTGGTCAGCGCGGGAGGTCGGGGATGACAGGTGGGGTCGCGTTGTCAGTTACTCTGTGTTTGAAAATGAATTTTCTATTTTTCAGTAATGAATGAATAGTATTAGTTTTTGTTATTTTTGTGTAGAATTATTTAGAGCTCCAAAAATTATGAAAATTTTTGTGTGACCTCTCTGTGATGTATAATATTTAAGAAAAATATGAAATGTTGCTTTTCAGTACTTTTTGAATGTGATAAAAATTGCTCAATTAATTAATAAATGAGTTTCTATGATTTTTCTAGGCTTAAATAATTATCCAAAAATTATGAAAATTGTTCTGCCACCTAGTTATCATGTGATGAACCTTTAAAAAAATTTAGCTCAATTGGAACAAGTTGATTTATTTCATAATTTTGAATTAAATAATTAATTCATAAAAGCAAATAGTAACCTTTAATGATTTAGGTTTTTGTTTGAATTTTTTGATTGAGTGATGACCTTGGGTCATTAGTTGGTAATGATCCTTGGCAATTGAAATAAGTGTTATGAAAAAGGTTTAGTCAGTTTTGACTTGTAACTGTACCACGAAGGAAAGTTGTATTCAAGTTTTTAACTTTCGCATCCATCATCAAGCATCATGTTTTATATCTCGCATCATATTAAACATGGCATTGTTACTACGTGTAGTGAACGACAACGAGTGCATGGTAGTCAATCAAGTTGAGGAGGAGGTTAATCCGTCTGTTGAGGTCAGATTTGATAATTGTGGAACATCTCCGGAACCTAACTTTTCCGTGAATCAAGGCAAGCCCCGGATGCATTTAAACCTACCTTGTGTTTTACAAATTTTTATCGCTTTTGCTTTTATATACTGCATTAAGTGACTCGGAGTCAAGTGGAAACCTAATTGATGCATTACCAATCTTGTTTTTCCATATCTACCTTGTTACCAGTTTTAATTCGTAAATGCCTAGTTATGCTTAGTCATGCTTAGACAGATAAAGGTCAGGTGATTACCTGCCACCTATGTGATATAAAAAGGTTTTTGGTTATAGTCGGTTATTTCATGTTGTCATGAGATATGAGCATGTGGAGTAATAAATTTAGACCGGGTGGACTCGGTGTGTGAGAGCCACAAGACATGGATGTCTTGTGAGCAGGTTCTTTCCGCCTGTGTCGATTAAGAACCATCCCTTATTGAACTGTGTGAGAAGAGACTTTGTAGTACTAACCACATACTCTGGTAAGCCTTAACTTGGTGATTCTATTACAAGAATGGCTACTCGCGCACTGGGAGTGGAGAAATGGCGGGAACAGCGTGTACCCATGTGGCAATGGGCTGAATTGGTGGAGTACTGTATTCTCAGGTGGCGCGGACCCATTCTTGTTTTAGAGGACCTGAGGGTAGGTTGGTATATGTAGGTCAGGTACCTGCATATGTCGTTGTAACACCCCAGGTGTTTGGCTTCCACATTTGCATTGCATTTCACGAACATGAGCATCATGCATCCATTCGTGAACCTAGTCACATGAAACATGATTTCGAAACATTGCAACATGTTGTATATTTCATGTGTGTTGTTTCTTTTATGAAATGTAAAGTGTGCAACACTCAAGTGCAACATGTGTAACTCACTTTAGTGAAACATGGTTAGTAGTACTATGCAACACACTCATGAAACATATGAAACATGGCCTTGAAACAAAAGTAACACTTCACTTGTTCGTCCTTGTTTCAATGCCTGTGATGCTTGATTTTGGTGTGACCAATGTGTGGTGTGGCTAATAATGCTCTTAAGCAACTTAGTTATACTTAGAATGTCATTAGGAACAAGGTTCATGTTGATCATTTTACCTAATTAGTTTTCCAAGTCATGGTTTGACCAATTTGGACCCCTAGAGCTCCTGAGTTTGACTGTTTAAAAAGTGTAGCTTAGAATGTTTGCATGTCT
Organism: Miscanthus lutarioriparius; assembly: GCA_904845875.1. NCBI lineage: Eukaryota > Viridiplantae > Streptophyta > Magnoliopsida > Poales > Poaceae > Miscanthus > Miscanthus lutarioriparius. Next base: position 53,710 of record CAJGYO010000231.1, read on the forward strand.
GAGCAACCTAAAGCAAAGTTGTAGCAAATTTTATAAGGAACAAACTTTGTTTAGAAGTCAATTCATGAAAATGTGCAGAACATGCTAAAAATGGCCCACAAGTTAGTTTTGAGGGCTATTTGGAGACTCTGAAAATTTCTAAGTCACGGATCAAGTTTCAGTTTCTTTGGCTCTATTTTGGGGCTGATGTTACTCATGATTCTTTGGGAATTAGGTCTTGGTCTTTTAATAGGAATTGTAGACTATATGAAGGGCTACAATTTTCATTTAGAATGTTTTTGCTAATGACCAACGGATTTGGAGAATGAGGGCCATCAAGTAACGCTGTCAGGCTCGTTCGGGTTCACTGAAATGAAGCTACAGTGACGACCGTTTTCAGAAAACGCCCGACGCGTGTGCGCCGCGCGTCGCTGATGGCCTGACCGGCCAGGCCACGTCGGGCCTGAGCTCGGCAATTGAAGCCTCCGCGCGCGTCTGTGAGCCCCCACATGTGCCACATTTTCCTTTGCTCCTCCGCTCGCCCGAAGCACAGCAGCAGAGCCACAATGCCCCGCCATTGCTGCCGAGCAAGCTCCGCCGCACTCGCGCCTGCTCGCCGCCGCAAAAATGCGAACCACAGCTCAACCAAATCTCCATCGTGTCCTCCTCTACCTCGTCGCCCTTCTAGTTGAGCCAGACGTGCCATAGGTGAGGGCCATTGGCCATTTTTCCGCCGCCGTCTCCGTGGCCGCGTCTCGCCGGAGCGGAGCTCATCGCGGCCACCCACCACCGAGGCCTCCTCGTCCTCCTATCTCAGCTTGGACAGCTCCGTAGTGACCTCGTGGAGCTCATACCGAGCTCGAATGAGGTAGCAAGGGCTTGCCATCGTTAGTACACCGCGCCGGAGCTCTGCCGTGTCGCCATCACCGGCGACGAGCCACCTCCGCTAGGTCTTAGGTCGCGCCACTTGCACCAATCGGTTCCTCTCGTCACGGGGATGATGAAGGTAGCTTTGGTGTCGCCGGAGTCCTCACCGTCGGTGAGTTCCACCGTCGCCGCGCCGTCGCGTGCGCCTCCCCTGTTTTGGTCTCACTGACGGGTGGGGTCGGCTGACACCCGGGTCCCACGCGTCAGTGGCTATTTATTCAATAGGATAGCTCATTTATGCAGATTTTGAATGCTGTTTGTGAATTTTGTAATTCCTAAAGTATAGATTCAAATGATATGATTCAAATTTTTTTAGACTCATAGTGAAGTCTAGTATTTAGTAAAAATATGACATGAGCACTTGTAGTGGAAAATTTGGATGAATTAAATTGAAACTTGAAATGTGTTTGTGAATGCATGCAAACTTGTTTAAATCATATCTGGAGTTTCTGTCATCCAAAAATTATGAAATTTTGTGGGTAAGCTAGTCTTGTATAGTAGAAGCTCTGGTTAAAATTTGAGAGTCATTGCATGTGTAGTTTTTGAGTTATAGATTTTCCTTTTATCATTGGTAGATACTTGTGTGAATTTTTGTAAATTATCTAGGAATCCTATGGCCATGAAACTTGGTAGGTAGTATCTTAGTACCTTAAGGATGCTAGAAAAAATATGAAATCTGTTGCTTGACACTTTTCACTAAGGTTTCCTAATTATGCCATTTTAAGCCATTCTGTCTTACCATTTTTGTGTAGGTTGTTATACTTACTCAAATGGTGTGAAATTTTTATGGTAGTCTACTTAGGGCATGTAGGGTCTACTGTAATTGTTGTAGAATTAATGGTGTAGTTTTCATATATGTTTACTATTTCCTCTAATTAATTAAATAAATTAAGAAAGGTATTAAAATAAATGTTTTGGGGATGAACACCGTACTTTCTGGTGTTCTTGTGATATGTGTGATATGTGAGTAGAGTTAGTTTTGTCCAATTATGTGTTTATATCATAAGTTAATAATTATTTGTTTGCATTATGTCCCTCTGGACAGATCTGGGGACTTTGGAAAGTTCCCCATTATATTTTGATTTGCTGTGAATGGGATGAATACAAAAGTTGTAGATAATTTATGTATCTAGCTCCTGTCAAAATTTGAGGGCATTTGGCCCAGTAGTTTAGAAACTACAGCTGTTTAAGTTAGGTTCCGGTTTTGCTTACTCTCTGTCTTGTGAGGATAGAGTTCTATTGATTTATGAATTCGACTTGGTAAAGTGTTGAATCATGCTTTGAGGTATAAAAATGAATTGTATACAATTTCATAAGCTTTCCAGATTGTCTTGTTGCAAGTCAATTGGATTTATAAATCTCCAGTTATGGCTAGTTTACTGCACCGCTACATAGTCTTTATTTTGCTGAAATACAAATGCTTGAGTGTATGTTTGATGCAATGTTTCCGTTGATTGTTAGGGGTTAGCCTAACTTGAGAATATGCTTAGGTGCAGGTGCTAGGTCATTAACTGAAGATGAGCAATTATACATTAGGTTGTATAAACTTGGTAAGTAAAGTGATTTGAATAGGGCTTAAGTTGGAATATGCAAACTACAGCGAACATGTGCATTCCCCGAGCATCCACGACATTCGTTCATGTGCATCCATGATATTTATCTTGCGCATTCATGCAATAGGTGTGCGGAGGGAGTGACGTTGCTAGAGTTCGAGGAGCCAACCGGAGGAGGAACCCAAGGTGCAGGAAGCCAGCGAAGCGATCGCCATGAGGAATTGCCCGAGTGCCACGACCACCGGCCTTCCTCGTTCTCGAAAGGCAAGCCCGGAGCATATTAAGCCTCCCATGTTTTTACAAATACATTGAGTACCTTTTATTGTTGATGATGCATTAAGTATAGGAATTGGTTGGAACCAATTGCTGCATTATATATCCTTCCTTGTCCAGATATCGTCACTGGAATCCTATTTAAGTTCAGGAATGGGTTAAATGCTTAACCATGCTCGGTCTTGGTAGAAGTCGGTGATTTCTGTCACTGCGAGCTTTAGGATGAGGTGGATCACAGTTGGCTATATTTGCTATCGTGGAAAAGAACCATGTGAATAATGAATTAAGACCAAGGCGGGGTCTTGTGTAGGTTTGAACATAGTGACTCCGTCTCGAGTCGTTTAAGGACCCGTCTGTTTATCGTCCTCATGTCATGTTGAACGCATCCTAACACTTAGCTGGCCGGATAAGTCGTTCCGACCGCGAAGCCTAGTAGCTCGACTCAGGCCGGGGACGCGAGCAGTGGCGGCATTCTGGAGGTAGTAAGGATGTGCGGAGAGCCATTGGCATAAGTCCAAGGCGGATTAGAGTCCCGAACAACCTTGGCAGAGTGGTTCTCTGAGAATGTCGATCTGTTTGGACTTGCGACTCCTGAATCGTACCAAAGGTAACTTGTTTGCGACTCCGATGGGGGAAGCAGGGTTTGTGTTTAGGAATACCCCTCCAGCTGAATAGGAATCGATTCGAATCGCCATCTCTCCCGGATAGTGAGAACTTGACTGAGCAGCGGCAACGTAGATTCAATTAATTTAATGATATGGTTAAATGGATGATGATGATAAGGTTGCCACAATGAATACCTGATATGGTTATTAATGTTTGCACCCTAATAAAATGATTGCTTAGTACAGGTGCTAATATAGATGACAGGTTAATGGCTAAAAAGTCACTGCTAGTTCAGGCTAAGAGTTGATCATTAGTACTTATACTTTTCTGCAAAAAGAAAGTGTCAGCCAGATCCACTACATTGAGCTATGCATAATCCTTGGTGTCATTTATTTTGGTTTATGACGGGTAAGTCTAGCTGAGTACATTCCCGTACTCAGGGTTTATTCCCTCTTGTTGCAGATGACCTTCTATATCAGGGATTCTATAAGTATTGTCTCCACCCGGTGGGTGATGAAGACTAGATCATGGGCATGATCTCTGTTCTCTTATCTGAATGCTTTTGCAGGCTGTGATCAGCGAACCAATATGTGTATTTGAACTCGGGTGTGTAAGTTAAACTATTTGCTTCCGCATGTTTTACAAGACTTGTTTTGTAATAACGATGACTTTGTGATGATGTAATCTATTTGCAAACGTCTACGAAATGTTGTAACGTACGATATGTTATGTTGAATTACTGTGATCTTGGTTGTATGCAAGTTGGTTTGAAATCCTTCGAGATTTTAGTTGACTACCGGGTTTATGTGGGCTCAAGTTCGAGAATTTGATCATTTCGGCGATTGTTTTTGTACTTGTGCTCTTATAAATTAGTCGGTTCTGTAACAGTCGTGTGGTCTAGAATTCCTAGCTAGAGTTTAATCAGTTCGAATCGTCGTTGCTCCTCGGTTATGGAGACTCAACTCTCTCTTCATCATCGTAGTTAATAAATGAAACTTGAGCTGGATTTGAGAAAGAGTTTGATATGAAGTTCATGATCTCATTACGGATCATGGCAGATTCATATATGGTTCTTATAAAGTTTTAAATATTGAAATAAAGATTTTTGTTAAAGAGCTTTTATGCAAAAGAACTTTGATTATTGCTAAAGCCATACCTTGAATCCCTGAGCCTGCATTCCTGAGTCTTCTCAGTTTTAATTTCGGTTAAGCCTTGTTGAGTACTTTTGTACTCAGGGTTTGTTGACCCTTGTTGCAGGTGAGCCTCATGAGCAGGTCTATTTTGGACCGTGCTGCATGACTAATGTTTGATCCGATGATGATAAGTAAATGTGTGGCCCTTGAGCAGGGCACTTTATTTGTGTGTTTGTATTATGTTACTAATGCCACTCCACTACTATGGTTTATAATAATTATCGAACTTAGTTGTAAGGTTTGAAACTACTGTTTTGTAAACTAAATTATCGTAAGACTTCCGCTATTTTACTCTGATGTAGATATTTGAATAAATGCTGTAATACTACAATGACTCTGTAATGGGATCCTACTCAGAAATCGTAGATGATTCGGGGTTCCCCGAGGACACCCAACAGTCTTCTTAAGTTACCAGGAACATATGCACAGTCGTCAGAGGCCATTGCACAGTGACAGGTGCATGTGGGTCCTATAATTTAGGAGGTTCTGCCACACTCGGGCCTTGCCGCGGCCAGGCGTGGTCGTGCGGACTCCCCGTGTAGCTCGCCGGCGAGTGGACCACCGCCGTTGTGCCTTCCCGGCCCCACCGCGCTGTTGTCACCACCGCCGGCCGGTGTCTCGAGGCGGTGCTCTGCTTTTGTGGATGACGTGAAGGGTAAGAGTCCAAGCAAAAGAATTATACAGGGTTGTTTTTGCGAAATACATGACTCATTTAAACAGTACTATGGACCTAAGGCTGAATAGGGAGAAGCGTAGGGGTCGTTTCGCAAATATGTCGTCGCCAGCGTGCCCAAACCGTGTTGGGCCGGCTTGCTGGTCCGGCCTGCCGATTGCCAACGCACCTAGGCCGCGCCCCTGCTGGGCCAGTCACGTGCCGCCCACGCCACTAGGGTGCGCCTGGCTATCAGGCCGCGTGCGGAGTTGCTAGGCTGTCGTGCCCGCATGCTAGGCCAGCCAATGGCCGCCGTGGCTGGGCCGCCTGTCGGGCGCCCCTGTGGGCTGCCCGCGCCTGCGCTGGGCCGGCATGGCGCGCACGCCTTTGGGCCGCCCGCAGGGCACGCGTCTCCGCCTAGGCCGCTGCGCGCCGTCCGCCTGGTTCGGACTGGTGCCGACTGGGCTGCCTAGCTGCTGGGCCACCGTGCGCCTACGGGCCGAGTTGGCCGCCCAGGCCTTGTCTTGTGCGTTGTTTTTGTTTTATTAATTTAGTGCCTTTCAGAAATTGAAAATAAAGTGTAGAAAAATCATTAAAATGCCAGACCAGCTTTGTTGAGTTCCTAAAATCATGAGCTACCTGTTAGTAGATTTTGTTCACATAGTTTGATAGTATTCTTAGAAGTTATATAATTAATTTAAGGTACTTAATATTGTAAAAGTATAAATTGGTAGGATTTGTTGTGATAAATCGGTAATATTGTTGAATCTAAAATTTGTACAGTAGGCTCCTAGCAATATTAGGTACTCACTGTAATTTTGTAGCTCCGGAATAATTAGTTTGCTTAATAGATAATGATGTCCTATTGCAAATAAAGATTAAATTGATAGAATAGAATAAAGAAACAACTTGGGTTTATATAACTAAAATATTTATGGGAAATAACGCCTGATGCGACAACATGGATATGTGGCCTAAGTACGATCGTCGTTAGAACTAGCTCGTTAACTTCAGAGGCGTAAATCGTACTTTACGAGTCGCGATTGCAGTCAATTAATTATGTCTTTGCATTTGCATCGCATTGCATCTTATATAGGTACGATGATGGATCAACGGATCAATTGAAGGATGGTTGGGAATCCGAAGAGGGTGTAATGGTATTCTCTCTACAAGGTGATGCAATGGGCTTTCTATTCAGTTGATGGTGGATGATCTGAAGATGCAGATACTAACTTTTAATATATCTTACCCAGGCAAGCCCCGGTGCATAACCCCTACCTTCTGCAGTTAAAATTATATTTGTGCATTAAGTTTAAGGAGTTGAATGACACGCACATGCATATATATCTTTATCCTATGAGTCTTACTAGTATTACAGGATCGTGTAGAAGGCTATGCTACAGGACTCCGGTAGAAGTCGGGTGATTGCCTGTCACTCGCGAGAGATAGGAAATATATTACTGTGTTATTATCACTTGGAAAATATAAATGGTGGAAAAGGAAAAATGGTGACCGGGCAGGGATATGGTTTGGGTATTGGTGGGTGTAAGAGGTTGTGTCGCCGTGGACGTGGGGCATGGCTTGGTTACATTGCTTTCCCTGTCGGTGTCAATTAAGGACCGGTCCTTGCATAAGGCTCTAGGCAAGTCACAGACTTATTATCCCGAGCACATACTTGGGTATGGGCGCTTGGAAGGCTTGTTGCTCTCTTGTCGTCGATCCGGCTCTTTCTGGACCGACTATCAGGGTTTTATTTTGGTGGAGTAGGTCCTTGCACCGCACTGAGTCCGGCACTCAGGGGCGGGGGCTTAGAGTCCCAGTTTAGACGGGGACCTGGACACCCAGGATAGGAGAGTGATGGGTTAGTCCTACTTGTGCCTAGGGTACAAGCGGGGCATGTGTTTTCGGGGTACCCAGCTGGAGGCATTGATTTGCGAATCGCTGGGAAATCCGGTACGGCTTGTCTACGGTTTAGCATCGTAGTAAGAACTGAAAGATGAAAGATGGAAGATGGAAAAAGGAAATATGATTGCTTACCACCTGCTTGAAAGTAGTACAGGTGCTTATATAGAATGGTTAGTTAATGAACCAATGCATTGCTAATAAAAATCAAATATAAGGACACACATTTAGTAATGCTTCCTGCAGATGCAATAAACCCACAAGCCAGATAGCCTTGCATATCCTTGGAGTCTTTTCTTTTCTCCTGTCGGGTAAGTCTTGCTGAGTACAATTGAGTACTCAGGGTTTTATTCCCCCTGTTGCAGGTGACAGGTGGAGGCTAAAGCTGACCCTTGTGTGTGGATACCTCCTAGTAGGCTCAGCGAGGATTCCTTTACACTGCGATCGTAGTTTTTATTTACAACTCTCACCAAATGTTTTTATAAATGAAAGTTTATAATCTGTTGTCATAGTTGTTATATATCAATACTTCAACATGTCATGAATAGATATTTATTTCCGCTATAATCCTGGTCACATGTTTACATTCCGCTGTTAACTTAAATTGTCATAACTCTGTTAACATTTTTATATTCCGCTGTTACATTAAGTTATTCATAACTCTAATAATATAGTTACATTCCGCTGTTATAGTAAATAAATATTATACTCTGATGTTGTACTAAAAGTGATGTAAGAAATGGTTAAGAATGATGTAAGCTTTATTCTCTCATTTGTGATCCTATTGGCGAAAATGTGGATTTTCGGGTTCTCCCCTAGGGTGTGCCCGATGAAACCGAGTAATTTAGTGTTCTCCTTTGGGTTCTTAGTGTCTAATGAAAGAGAAGCACTCTTGGGAGGCATTAGATTAGGCGGTTCTGCCACAGCCACCTCCTTCTCGATGTCGTCTAGCTCAACGTCAGTATAGATGGGCACGAAGCCTTGGCTCATCATCGCCAGATCGATGTTCTCGTAATGAGAATGGGCGATCACGAATGAGCGGTGAACGACAAAGCGAAGCACACCCCTTGCCATATCACGTGCCCAGTCCGTGATCCAAGTGGCGCGAACCGCGAGCGAGCTTGTCTCCTGCTCCGGGGCCAGCTCGAGCTTGTCGCAGACCAGCTAGACGGCGACACACAGGTTGTCGTGTTCGTCGCTCTCCTTCTGGAGGGTATCCTTCACCTCATTAAGCTCTTTCTCTAGGCTGTGGCTCTTCATCACCTCCACCCTGAGCTTGTCGTCGAGACCTACCTAAGTCATGTACTGACCGTGTCAGAAGGGCTTACCACGGATTCTAGGGAGGAAGACAACAAGGGAAACCAGAGCCTTACCGTCCACGTCCGCTCGAAGCCTGCACACCTCATCGCGCTGCTAGGTCACCTTAGCCTCCAGGCGTTAGACCTCTTCTTGGTGTTGATCGACCTCCACGGCAAGCCCGGCGGACACGCCCTCGGCTACAACCTTCAGGTCCCTCTCCCTCTGAAGCTCACCCTCGAGGTAGTCGATCCACTGCTGAGCGTCAGCACGCTCCTAGCGAGCCAGCTCGACCCCCGTGCGGAGCTCCTCTACGGCCTAGAGCAAATCATCTTGCTCCTTCGTAGCCGTTTGGCCTCCACGGCGTCCGTGCGCGCCCTCTCGATCAGGGTCATGAGCTTCCCCTTAGCCTCACAGGCGTCTTCGCGAGCGTCTTTCTCCCTGACTCAGAGGTTGGCCACCTCCCGGGCGATAGGGGCAAGCTCAGCCACCTCCTGACGGGTGGCAGCAAGCTGTACGACTAGCCCCTCACTCTGCCGTGTCTCCTCAGCAAGGAACTAGGACTTCTCTCGGCTGTGGGCCATAAGGATCCGTGAAGAAGACAAGACTTAGAGGTGCAGAAAGGGAACATGAGGGTCAGAAGCACAGTCATATTATACTTGGCCAACCGGGGCGACAATATCGCGCATCAAGCTCAGCATGGTGGTCAAGGCACGAACCGCGTCCCCAACCTCTGTGTGGACACTCCCCCATTCCTTCTCCTCTACCACTTCATCGAGGGCAGCCACCCGGACCAGAGACCGGGACGTCCCCGCACTGACCTCAAGTGGCGTCGACCTCTCTAGCGGCGGTAGCTCCTAAAGAGCGGCTCCTCTAGCGATAGAGGGGGCTAGAGACATGGACACGGAGGCCTAACCTGTCGCCACATCTACGAAGGATGCCTCGGGTGTGCCCCATTCTGTTCACCCCACCATAGACATGACCACCTGCACGGACGACGGCTCCGGCCGTGCCACCTCCGTCAGCGACATCGAGGACACGACCGGCCGCGCCGCACCCACCACGGGTGCCCCGGACGTGCCCTCCTCCACCTGCTCTCCCATGGACATAGCCATCTGCTATGCCTCCCCGGTCGATGCCGTGGTCGCCCCACCCCCGCTCACGCCCTCCACCGGCGCGGTGCCAACCGGCTCCGGGCGCGTTTGCTAGAGGAGGATCCTTTTCGGGGCGAGCCGCATGAGAGTCCCACATCCTTTGACGCTACAAGGGACATGTCGGTCAGTTCACGGTAAAAATTCGTTAGGACAGAAGGATGACAAAAACTCCTGACTTACCTTGACATCATGATACGAAGACGCTTTGGGGCTGGCTTGCCCGACCCCCGTAGCTCCTTGTTGGCACGTTGCCGCTTCGAGCCCTCCCACGGCTCGGAGGGCTCGGACGAATTAGAGCGACCGCCTCCCACCGACTTCAGAGGCACCGCCGAGGGCTCGGACAGAGCGGGGAGACCTGTTTCCACCGGCTCCGGGGCCACCGTCGAAGGCTCGGACGAGGTGAGGCAACCTGACTCCACCGGTTCCGAGGCCACTGTCAAAGGTCTAGACGGGGCGGGGCGGCTTGACTCCGCTAGCTTTGGGGGCGCGTCCTCTCCCTCCTGCTTCATGACATGCCATGGGAAGGGCCTCGCCTGCGGCAAAGGTGGGTCCTCGTCCCCGGTAGCTAGATCATCCCATGAGATGGGCGACATGGAGCCATCATCCTCCTCCTCCTCCTCTTCTTCTTCCTCCTCTTCTTTCGATGAGCCTTGACACCGCTTCTCTCGCTGCAGCTTCACTCGCTGCTTCGACCGCCATTTCTTATCCTCATCGTCCTTCTTTTTCTTCCTTTGTTCATCCGTGGCATGATTCACCGCTCTCACGGCCGCATGCTCTGGCAGTGGCACGACAGAGTCTCAGAAGGCTAACCCCACTGGTAGCTCGATGAAGCCCACGTTCGGCCGCATCATGGGATGCCCCTTGATCGAGAACACAACATCGGCCTCCCCTGTGTCCTCCTTGACGCGCTGCATGACCTTGCTGTGATGGAGCAGCCCTAGGCGAGCATCGTCCTGATGAGCTATGCGTCAGGTGTCATCCCGTACAGCGGGAGAACATGCGCCATCAGGGGCGCCACCCTCCTCGTGTGATACCCCCCGATGACGTTGGCCCTGCGGAGGCCGTGGTTCTTTAGGAACGCGATGGCCTCGAGGAGGTCACACATCCTCTTCTTCTCCTTGACGGGTGGCCCCACGGCTGAAAGCTCTAGTTTGGTTTTGGTGAATTGATGAAACCCTAAGTGCTAACCTAGTTTATCAAATGATCATGAGATAGGTAGCACATTCCAAGTGGTGAAGCAAATGAAGATCATGACAAGATGATGGTGATGCCATGGTGATGATCAAGTGCTTGGACTTGAAAAGAAGAAAGAGAAAAACAAAGGGCTCAAGGCAAAGGTATAAACGGTAGGAGCCATTTTGTTTTGGTGATCAAGACACTTAGAGAGTGTGATCACATTTAGGTTTGATAGCCGTACTATTAAGAGGGGTGAAACTCATATCGAAATGCGGTTATCAAAATGCCACTAGATGCTCTAACTCATTGCATATGCATTTAGGATCTAGTGGAATGCTAACACACATGAAAATGTTTGTGAAAATATGCTAACACATGTGCACAAGGTGATACACTTGGTGGTTGGCACATTTGAGTAAGGGTGAAGAAGATGGAGGTGAAAAGGAGTTGGTCTCGCTGGTCACAAAGTGACTGGACGCTGGTCTCAGAGGGACCAACGCGTCCGGTCAGTTGTAATAGCAAAGACGCTGGCGTTGGTCAAACGTCCGGACGCTAGGTCGCTCAGCGACTGGACGCTGGTAGGCTGTGTCCGGTCCTGCTGATGTGGCAGCGCACAGAAGAATCACCGTATGACCGGACGATGGGTGAGTCCGGTCAAGCATGACCGGACGCGTCCGATTGGGAAAAATTGTTTCTGGAAGCTTACTGGAAACGACCGGACGCTGGGGGTCCAGCGTCCGGTCACTGTTAGCTACTGCGTCCGGTCGTCTTCTGACCGTTGAGATCGGGCGCACAGCATTTGAAGAGAGGGACACCGTGGCGTGCATCGCGTGACCGGACGCTGAGGTCCAGCATCCGATCAATATGACCGGAGCATCCGGTCACCCCGCATTGTGCCCAGTGAAGGGGTACAATGGCTCTATTTTGTGGGGGCTTCTATTTAAGCCCCATGGCCGGCTCAAGCTCATTCTCTTAGCCATTTGCATTGACATAGCAACCTTGTGAGCTTAGCCAAAGCCCTCCCACTCATCTCCATCATTGATTCGCTTGTTACTCTTGGTGGTTGCCGCCACCTAGATGGCTTGGAGCAGCGAGGATCGTCGAGCGGAGGTTGGTGATTGTCTTAGGCTCTGATCGTGGTGATTGTGAGGGGTTCTTGACCTTTCCCCGGCAGAGAGCCAAAAGGTACTCTAGTGGATTGCTCGTGGCTTGTGTGATCATCATCTTGTGCTGGTTGTGCGGCACCCTATTGAGGGTTTGGCGTGTGATGCCAATTAGCGCGTGAACCTCCAAGTGAGTGAATCGCCACAACGAGGAGTAGCTTGCCGGCAAGCAAGTGAACCTCGGTAAAAATCATTGTGTTCATCATTTGATTCCGAGGTGATTGGTCTTCATTGATATTGATTCTTGTGATTGATTGGTTTACTCCTCGACATGGCGGTATAATTATCTTGCTCTCTCTCTCTCTCTTTACATTACCGCAAACTAGTTATCAAGCTCTTTAGTGTAGCTAGTTGTGAGAGCTTGTTAGTTTGGTTAGTGTGGCTCTTTAGTTAGTCTTTGAGAGCACACTAACTTAGTGTAGTGCCATAACTATTGTGTGGTTAGAGACAATAGAAACTAAAATTGTGGTAGGTGGCTTGCATTTTTAGTAGGCTAGCGCAACACTTGCTTCGCCTCAAAATTGTCTAACCGATTTGTTAAGTGTTGTTGTAGAAATTTTTATTAGGCTATTCACCCCCCCTCTAGCCATTAGGACCTTTCAACGGCCATGACAGCGGTACCTCTTCAGTCAGACGCCCGAAGAAGACTGGCAAGGGAGCGGCAGGGTCATTCTTCAGGTAGAACCAATGCGAGTGCCACCCCTTGTTGGATCTGGAGAGCTGGCAGGGCATGTACTCGGCCACCCGCTGCCCTCGGAGGTGGATGCCCACGCATCCCATCAGCACCGGGGTCTCCTAGCCTCTCTCCTTCTTCTTGATCAAGGAGATGGAGAAGAAATATCTCCAGAGCTCGAAGTGGGGCTCGATCCCTAGGTACCCCTCGCACATCGCGATGAAGGTCGCAATGTGCTGAATCCCGTTGGGGTTCAAGTGCTGCAGCTTGATCTGATAGTGGTGCAGTAGACCCCAAAAGAATGGGTGGGGAGGAACCATGAGTCCATGCTCATGGAAGAGCGCGAAGGAGACGACATAGCAGTCGGGCGGCGGCGCATCCTCACGGCCAGGCACAAGCCACTCCGCCGCATCGGTCCTCCCACAGAGAAGACCACGCTTGACGAGGACCTCCATGCACGCATGGGTAACATCAGAGCGGTACCATGAATCCATGGAGGAGGGAGGCGGCTGCAGAGAAGCAAAGGTGGCGGCAGAGAAGCGGAGGCTACAGATCTAGGGCTCCGGCGGCGGATTAGCAACCACGGCAGATCCGAACGGCGACGGCGGAGAGACAGAGAAGGTAAGGTTGTAGTTTTGGTATGAAGGAACGCAAAGGGGGAGGCCGCTATTTATTGGGCAGAGCGAAGCGAGAAGGCAAACCGTCCACCTAGATTCAAGCGCTAGCTGTGCCGCGTCACGTCACCTCCCTCATCGTGCGCACGCTATCTCTGGCCATGCCCTCAAAGGATACACCGAATGACGGTTCACCCGTTCAACGGGCCAAGAACCGTCGCAGGTAAGAAGGGATCCAGAGCTGAAAACGCTCCTACGGCCCATTCAGGACTAGGAGTTCGAAGGCTGGCCCACCAACGGGTTCACAGCTGCTCTGGCGCACCCTTAGAGCGAGGGATGGAAAGGGATGGGCCCACTAGTGGCCAGTACCCAGGCTCATGAGTGCCATGGGCATCCCGGCCCACATTCAAGTCTTGGTCGGTTCCTAGTCCATGGTTTTTCCTCGAAGAAAGGCAACGAGCCCTTGGGACCGGCCGAATGGACCCAAGAACTATATGGACTGACCGCCAAGAGTCTGGAGTCAGTCACCAGCTGACCCATGCCAGACCCTCGTGAACAGGAGGCCAAGGCCCCACTTGGACTAGCCCGTTAACAGCTCACCGAGCACCATGTTATGTCCATCAAGGAAAAACACGGCATGGCTCAGCCCCTCCGTTTTATCGAAAAAAACACTTGAGGGATGACGATCACAAAGACGAGCCGACCCTCGACCGGACCCCTGCTACGTGCGGGGGCTCGAGAAAAGTTGGACTTAGAAGGAGACCAAACGCGCGGTCACAGTATAATGGCGGACCGATCGGATCCTAGGGGACCGAAATCAAGATAAATCTTTTCGACCTCCCGAATCCTACGGTTAGATGCCCCCAAGGAGACCGATCGCAACAAAAGGGAACCGTCGCCCTACCAGGACACGCCATGGGCTACAAAAAGAAGGCCAAGGCCCTCATAGTCCTCACATCCGGAAAACCCTCCAAAGGAGTATTCTACTCCTCCACAGGCTTGGGGGCTACTGTCGGGTATCGATAGTAGGGATACCCAAAGCAAGGAGGTTAGCGCCCACGCTGACTCCCTCGGATGGCCCGAGACATATTAAAAGATCTTGCTCGACACCAAGGTCGCGGGCTTCGTCTCGCCCGACCCCTTGGGTATGGGCTCCGTCTCGCTCGATCCCAAGGTCGCGGGATATGCCTCGCCCGACCCCTTGGGTGCGGGCTCCGTCTTGCCCGATCCCAAGGTCGCAGGATCCGCCTCGCCCGACCTCTTTGGTGCGGGTCCTGTCTTGCCCGACCCCTTGTGTATGGGGTCCTGTCTCACCTGACCCCAAGGTCGCTGGCTCCGTCTCGCTCGACCCCCAAGGTCGCGGGCTCCGTCTCGCCCGACCCCTTGGGTGTGGGCTCTGCCTCGCCCAACCCCAAGGACGCGGTTTCTGTCTCACCTGACCTCGAGGCCGCGGGGGTCTCGCCCAAGGCTGCGGGCTCTGTCTCGTTTGACGGGGACCAATACCGCCGCCAACCACTCCAGGTCCAAGCGTATGGGCCTAGGTCAAAACTCTGACACCAGGGAAGAGACTGGCATGCCTCGACGTAACCCATGGCCATGACGGGCCATACCTAAGGATTCACATCAAGAACAGTGTCAGGCGTGCCGGTGCTGTTCTGCCTAACCCTTGTACGAACGCTGATAGGCACGTCAGTTCACCATGACGTCCGTCAGGACGGAATGGAATGCCATGACCGGCAGATGACGCCAGCGCATGGTGCCAGTGACGAACAAGGCCGCGACGTGGAGCCGTCCTTGTTGACATCTACAGAATCGGCGGGACCCACATGAAGGAGAAGAAGGACCCGGCAATCCTGGAAGCCTTCTTCTCTCTCTCGTTCTTCTCCTTTTTCTCTGCTATAACCCGCGTTTTCCCTTCGCCTATCAAAGGGAAAGTAGGGCACCCCTACCAGGGGGATCGACACACGAGATAAAACACACAAGAGCACGACACGAGCATAGGTCTGAGCGGCAAGCAAGCTCTCAGCACCCATTCACTCCTTCCATCAGAGACCTGGGATCCTCTCCCTCTCTCGCTTGTTTGTAACCCCTACTGCAAATCAAGTGCCGGTAACACGAGCAGCACGAACTAGATGTAGGGATGTTCCGCCCGAACCAGTATAAACCCTTGTGTCCTCCGAGCACACCATCTGAGCCAGACGCGCAAATACAAATTTACTCGTCGGTGGTCTGAAAACACCGACACATATTAACATATCTATGGATAAGTAAATTAGCTTACACACATACCTTAATAATAAGATAAAAATCCATTGGATTTTCATGAGTATCTATTGTCATCCTTAGCTACAGAAAGCCATTAACAAACAAGATTAATGAGGATGGGGGCAGAGCAGGTGCAGAGAGGCACAGGAAAAAAAAGAAGAAGAACGATAAATGACTCTTATATGTCAATAATAGCTCATTCTACTTTTTAGTGTTCTCTAACCAAATATGAAGCGCGTTATCTGAGCGTGAACGCGCACGATTTGGTGTTTCAGCGTGCACACCTTTCTAGCACGTAGTTTTTAGTCGCGAAAAAATGCTGGCAGATCTTCTTCCCCGACTCCGGCGCCCTTGCCCCCACCGCCGGCACCGCCCCGCCGCGACGAGCTAGGGTTTCATCGGAGCTCCGCGGTTGCGGCCGCGGCCCAGAAGCTCCAGCGAAACCCTAGCTCGTCCGTTGCGCCACCTTCTTCCCCTCCCCTGTCGCCGCCACCATGGCCGGAGCTCCTCCGCACCGACCTGGTCCAGCCGCCTCCACCGCCGCCAAGGCCCCCTAAACCGCCCACCGACCCCACCGCTTGGCCGGCCTACCTCCCCCGGCCGGCCCCTTCTATACCCGCCGGAGTTGGGGGACAAGAAGGGAGAGCTCGTCGGAACCATAGCTCAGAGATCCAGGAGGAGAGAGAGAGAGAGAGAGAGAGAGAGAGAGAGAGAGACAGGATGAGGAGGCTAACCTGGCGATGTCGCCGCATCCGCCATGGCCACGTGCTGGGGAGGCGGTGGGGCGCGGGCACGGGGAGGACGTCGCCAGGGAGGTGCTCGCAGGTGAGGTTGTTGCTGGAGAGAGAGAGGGAAGGGAGGAAGAGGTGTGCGGGGCAGCAGCGGGCAGGTGGGGGTGGGGTGTGCAGGCCGGGTAGTAGCATGATATCTTGCGCGTTTTCATTTAAGCATTTCCCAAATCAAATGGGAATATAATCTTCGTATCTCACGTTTGTTCAGAAAACCACCCTATCTCACGGTATCTCACTGTGTCACCAGACAAATCATAACCTTTAAAAGAAAAAACCAAACGAATCATGTCTTCGTACACGTTTCCACAATTCCACTGCCTCCTGCCAGGCACCGCCGGCCTAGGTAGACGGCTGCGGGCTGCGGCTGTGATCGATGCCCGCACAACACAAGTCCCCGCCTCGACCCCAGCCTGGCTGCCTCTATGCGTCCTCCGCCCCCGCGTCGCGCGCCCACTACCCGCTCGACGTAATGCCGCGCCGCCCCGCCGCGGACCGCCTCGCGCACCTCCCCGCCGCGCTCGCAGGCTTCGTCCGTGCGCGCGCCGCGGGGTCTGCCTCCGCGTGGGGCCGGTTCTCTTACGGCAACGCGCTGGCCGCCTGTGCCGCCGCCTCCGCGCCGTTGGCCTTCGCGGAGCAGCTCTACTGCGCAGCCTGGAAGGATGGGCTCTCGCGGGACGCGTACATCTGCAGCACCGTGGTGGACCTGCTCGCCAAGCACGGTCGCCTGGGCGACGCGCTGCGGGCGTTCGAGGACGGGGATCGCGGAAGCGCGGTCTGCTGGAACACAGCTATCTCCGGGGCGGCGCGCAACGGCGAACACGCGCTCGGAGTCGAGATGTTCCGCGACATGGTGAGGGGTTCCTCCTGCGAGCCCAACTCGTTCACGTATTCTGGGGCGCTCAGCGCGTGCGCGGCTGGTGCAGAGTTGGGGGTTGGGAGGGCGGTGCATGGGATGGTGCTCCGGCGTGATCCCGAGTACGATGTCTTCGTTGGGACATCCATCGTTAACATGTATGTGAAATGTGGTCAGATGGGGGCTGCCATGAGTGAGTTCTGGAGGATGCCAATCCGGAATGTGGTTTCCTGGACAACTGCGATTGCTGGTTTCGTGCAAGAGGAGGACCCAGTAAGTGCAATGCTGCTGCTTACGGAAATGTTGCGGAGTGGTGTGGCAATTAACAAGTACACGGCTACGAGCATATTGCTCGCCTGCTCTCAGATGTCCATGATACGGGAGGCTAACCAGGTGCACGGCATGATTATGAAGACTGAGCTGTACTTGGATCATGTTGTCAAGGAGGCTTTGATTTCCACATATGCAAATGTTGGGGCTGTTCAGCTGTGTGAGAAGGTCTTTCAAGAAGTTGGCACAGTTAGCAACAGAAGCATCTGGTCGGCTTTCATATCTGGGATTAGCAGGCATAGCCTACAAAGATCAATTCAGCTGTTAAGGAGGATGTTATGTCAGGGCCTAAGACCGAATGACAAATGCTACGCTTCTGTTTTCAGTTCTGTTGACTCATCTGAGCTTGGCAGACTGCTGCATTCATTGGTCATAAAAGACGGGTTTATTCATGCTGTTCTTGTGGCAAGTGCCCTCTCCACCATGTACTCCAGATGTAAGGATTTGAAGGATAGCTACAAGGTTTTTGAAGAGATGCACGAACGGGATGAAGTGTCATGGACATCAATGGTTGCTGGTTTTGCAACACATGGCCATTCAGTTGAGGCATTCCAGGTGTTAAGGAATATGATTGTTGAAGGTTTTACACCAGATGATGTGTCGTTAAGTGCCATTCTTTCAGCCTGCAATGTACCGGAGTGTTTGCTCAAAGGGAAGGAAGTTCATGGACATGTCCTTCGTGCCTACGGAGCAACCACGTCCATTAACCATTGCCTTATTTCCATGTATTCCAAATGTAAAGATGTACACACAGCTCGAAGACTTTTTGATGCAACTCCATGCAAAGACCAGATCATGTTATCTTCAATGATATCTGGATATGCTATGAATGGTTATAGTGATGAGGCAATCTCATTGTTTCAGCTTATGTTGGCTGCTGGTTTTCATATAGATAGGTTTTTATGCTCATCTATTATTAGCATCTGTGCTAACATGGCAAAGCCATTCTATGGTAAACTGTTACATGGGTATGCAACCAAAGTAGGCATACTGTCTGATCTATCAGTGAGCAGTTCACTTGTGAAGTTATATTCCAAAAGTGGCAACCTGGATGATTCTCGTAAAGTTTTTGATGAAATAGATGTTCCGGATTTAGTTACATGGACAGCGATAGTTGATGGATATGGTCAGCACGGAAGCAGTCAGGATGCTTTGGCAATGTTCGATTTGATGATTAGATATGGGGTAAAACCAGACACTGTCATACTCGTGAGTGTTTTGTCTGCTTGTGGCCGAAATGGTTTGGTTGAAGAAGGCTTCAGACATTTTAATTCAATGAGAACTGTGTATGGGGTTGAGCCAGTGTTGCACCACTATTGCTGTATGGTTGATTTACTTGGTAGATCTGGGAGGCTTGTAGAGGCAAAAAATTTTATTGAGAGTATGCCTGTGAAACCTGATTCAATGGTGTGGAGCACACTGCTTGCTGCTTGCAGAGTTCATGATGATGTTGTACTTGGACGTTTTGTAGAAAATAAGATCCATGAAGAAAATTGTGATTCGGGGTGTTTTGCTACTATGTCAAACATTCGAGCAAATTCTGGAGACTGGGAAGGTGTAATGGAAATAAGAAAATCAGTCAAGGATGTGAAGAAAGAACCTGGATGGAGTTTATTGGAAGAATAAATATGCTTCAATAGATATGTAAAAAAAAGCGGAAGGTCCCAGGTTCGAGTCGCGGTCTCCTCGCATTGCACAGGTGAGGGTAAGGCTTGCCACTAACACCCTTCCCCAGACCCCGCAGAGAGCGGGAGCTCTCTGCATTGGGTATGCCCTTTTAGATATGTAAAAAAAGGGTGAATACTACACAGAACTTCGAAACATGTGCGATGCGTTGGCATAAATTGGCTATAGAAACTCACCAAAACATATTGCAGCGTATGTAACTATGTACTGAAGAAACTTCATATCTCTAAAAGATTTTTGAAAAACTTCTGTGATCTGCTTTCTAATTAGTGAATGTATTACAGATGTGTTTGGTTGAGGGACCAACTCATGTAGGATTGTTTGGTTGATCACTTTGTTATGTCCTTATGGGGCCATTCCATGAATATTTAGGTATATTTCCTGACTTTCTACATATTTTGTTGTAACAGGTAATGATTTGGTCACATGACACCATATTTTTCAAATCCAGAGCAACTAGGTTTATACCATACAATTCCTCATACCTAACACCCAACAATATACTGTCTGACTTAAAACCTTGCCTATTATCTTAGAGAAACTAGAAAAGTGCATCAGCTGGTCCTGGTTATATATAAGAATTGATATTAGTGATACTAGATAAAACTGTTGAGCCTCTTCCACTGTTAACTGTACTTTGCACTAGCAATTTTACTGAATCTTACGCATATTAAATAATTCTCAAGTCATTTCTCTCTACATGAAGAAGAATTGGCAGTTATCAAAAGTTCCCATTGATGATGGATCAGCTTTTGCAGAATTCGTTCTGTACTAATTTATTCACTGTTTCCTTAATATGGAATTTGCATACTTGACATGAGGTCACACTTCTAATTCTCAGTGAAATTATAAGGTATTCGTAATACTGAAAAACTGAATATATATTTTTTACTGAGCTGTTCTCTCTGATAGATTTTCTGCTAATGTGGGTACAGTTCATGTGATATAAAGCTAACTGAAAATGTTTAGTGGGGGTCTCTTCGTGTTATATATCTAACTATGTACAATATTTTTCAGTACAACTGCTATTGGACATTCTATGGGAGGTGGGGGGCAATGGAGAGAATCACATGGTATATTAGTTTTCTAATCATCTGGTGAATCTATTCCTAAATCAGATGGAGAACATATTTTTTGTGGAATTCCACACATTGCTGGAACTGTATCCATCACCAGGTTTTATTCCAGTACCTCCATTCGTGTCTATAGCCTGATGAACCAGGTACCTTTTCATTGGACGGTTCAAGCTGTCCAAACTGTGTTCGGCAAAGCTTCAGTCAGAGTATTCCAGGGGCCATTCTCAGAAGCACCAATGTGGCGTCTGATGGCAAATGGCCATTCTCTGACAGAGCTAAAGACTCCGTGGTTGAAGTTTATTACTTTATTGCACGAAGTGCCATCTTGTATTTTTGTGAACTGTTGGGCTTTTGCTAATACGCACACACACCCACCCCCTGCCCCCCGCAGACTGTTGATTATGAATCAATTTCCTGAGCAAGAGGACCTTTCCAAAGCAAAATGGTAACCTTGTATGGCCTGCAAAGCAGAGAACAGATTTGGCTCTGTTTTCTCAACCATCATTTTGATGATTTCCTGCTTCATGTTTGGTTCGTATTTCATTGTGCAAATCATTATTGTTTTGACTATCATACCATAAGCCATAACAGAACTCATGTCATAGAATGATGCTCTGTACATTTTCGTTTTGTAGATTTTAGAAATATTTCTTTTTGTATACTTGAAAAAACTATAATCAGATGCAGTGATGCGGTCTGCGGAGATGTATCTGCTCTGTACGGACTGGATGCTCTCTGGCATGATATGGTCACCAGAACTACAGAAGCTGTATTGCTCAAACTTCGTTTCGTCACACCCCAATGCAGCTTTCATGCTCAAACTTCTTTTATTTTGCTCTAGCTCTATTTCTTTTCTTTTATTTTGCTAGAACTGCTTGTAATAATCGTATTTGCTAGCCTAGAAAAATAATGGATACAAGATTTCAGACACAATCATCCTGCGTTAACATCATATTCATTGCCTTCTTATTTTCTCTCTCGTCTGTCTTTCCTTTTTCCTTGAGGAACATGCTCCTCCAGCACGAATCAACTTTGCATGCCCTATCTTCTTTGAACATGGTACTATTCATCCATCCGTATTCTCAACTTTACACTTTGGCTTTCAGAGAGGTATAATTTGCGTGTCACTATAACCTGAGAATCTCGTCTTTGGCTTTCAGATCGAGAGATGTACCATTTGCGTGTCACTATAAGCTGAGAATATTGTCCCTCCATTCTCGTATAAAAACAGAGCGCTGCAATGGGGAAGAGCAGTTCTCTTCCCAGTTCCCGGCCATTTGTTTCCCTCTGCCACCACCCTTCAGCCGGTTCTTGTTCCATCATTTCCATGCTAACTAAATCTCCAAATGTGTTCTTTCGTACCTACAATTAAGCCTTCAGATCAGCAAATGTAGACAAAAAGTCATACAATTTATATGTTGGTTCCGTCCTGTAAGTCTTTCTTGGCCTATCGTTTTTTGTCTAATCAATTACTACATCTGTCCTAAAATATAAGACATGTGCATCTTTTAAAATTTAAACTTTGTTATGTTTGAACAACAATTAGTCTAATCATATAAAAAGTTTGTAGTACAAAAGTGACTACAATAGATTTGTGTTTATAAACAACTTCCAAAGATCAAACTCTTGTTTTTATAAATTATGCATTATATAAGAAATTAGTTGTTAAAGTATAATTTTAAAGACCGCACCAAGTCAAATCGCGCCTTCTATTTTGAAGATGGAGGGTTTTAAAGATAAAAAAAAAATTGCCATTCTATTTCCTCTCGTCTTTCTTGCAACTGTTCTTCTGAGCCCTTTATTCCTTATATGTTGATCCTAGCAAACTACTTCATTCATTATGTTTATTCTTACAAAAAGTAGCTGTTTGCCTTTTTCTCAAATGACAAATTGGCATACCCCCTAAATAATCATATTATCTCAATTCCCTTCGACCTTTCAAGCGCGCAGCAAGTCCACCCGGTCATTTCTTGTCATCTACATAACAACGCAAAATTTTACCACCACCAGGTACTATTGCCATTCTTTGGTACTTTCTCCATTCTAAATTATAAAACGTTCTGACTTTTATAGATACATAACTTTTGCTATGTATGTTTAGATACATAGTAAAAATAATATATTAAAAAAGTCAAAACATTGTATAATTTGGAATGGGGAAGTATTTGCTTATGAGTTAGTACTATATGCACTCTGAATTGCTCATCTTTTTATCATGATCATATAGAGTACGTGTGCTTGCGGAGCAGAGTTTGTGAGAGAAACATATATTGGCCACCTTCAGTTCAAGCAAGGAGGTATCAGTACCAAACTTATATACTCTTGTGAATCACACGAAGTTACACCTTGAAATTTTCTCATAAATAACAACCAAAATAGGCCAAGCAATGCAAGGAGGCAAAAAAAAAGCACCACTTAGCATGCCACATATCTAACTATTTTCTTTCTATATGTATGTGGGTGGAATTGCACTGTGGGACTTCTTCCTCATGCTCCATTACTTAAACAAAGCCACACATAGTAATTCTTCTGAGCATACATGTAGACATGACAAAAAAAACTTCAAAAATTAACACAAATACCCCCAAAGCACAACCCGAATTATATGCACTACCAGAGACAGGAAATTTTCTGACGGCCAAAAACCGTCAGGAATGAGCTGAAAACCGTCAGGAAAAGGCCGTCAGGTACAGCGCGACAGGAAAGACTGGTTTCTCCTGACGGCTGGCCGACAGGAAACTTTTCCTGACGGCAATTCCTGACGGTTCTAGATTGACTATTGAAATCATTTCTCCTGTCGGTGTGGCCGACAGGAATCCCCGTATCCATTTCCTGTCGCCCAAACCATCAGGAAAAGATCAACATAAACTTTTTCTGACGGCAATTCCTGACGGTTCTAGATTGACCATTGAAATCGTTTCTCCTGTCAGTGTGGCCGACAGGAATCCCCGTCAGGAACTATAAGCCAACAGGAATCCCCGTATCCATTTCCTGTCGCCCAAACCGTCAGGAAAAGATCATCAGGAAATACTGAAATATTTTCTTGTGGTGACTAAAATATTTAGCAGTAGCACTCAATATCTATTTCAACAAATAGAGATTGCATGAGTATTCAATTCTAAGGAATCAATTAAAGACAAAAAGAGACTCAATTCTACAGATCATACCTCTAAGATGCAGACATGACTGAACCTAGGCCTTCTCGGTGGAATACCATCGAACATTTACACTGCATACACAAGCAAAACATGATTAATTTATAGAAAATGACGGTCTGCAATTGCTACCCTACTAGCATTGGGTGAAACACCAGATCCAATATCCCCCGCCCCCCGAAAAAGGCCAGATCCAATGCATACATGGAACACATGCTCCTTACCATGGGAAGACAAAGCCTTCCAACCGCAGATTTGAGGGGGTTGAGTGCGAGAGAGAGAGGGCACCTCACCGCACGCCATGAGGGGAAGGGGGTACGGATCTGAGGAGGTTGAGAGAGAGGGGGCACCTGATGCTGGGAGGCGACCATACGTGCTGTGGTGGCGCGCCTTTCGGATAGGGCCCCTCGGCACGGGCGGCATGGCGTTGGGCGCCAAGAGGCCCATCGGAGGAGCCTTGGATAGGGCCCCTCGGGCGGCGTGGGCGCATGGTGAGAGGCCCCTCGGGCGTGAGTGAAGCGGGCAGCCGGGAGCCCTCGGGGGGCATCGGGAGTCGCTGGGGCTGAAGGCAGCATGGGCGTTGGGGAGTTGGTGGGCGGGCGGGTGAGGATAGGGTTTCGCGCTTTTTATGTCCCGATGTGGGACCCACGGTGGCCGGTAAGGCGTGTTCTGTAATTTTTTGTCCCGAGTCGAGGGCAGGATAGAACTCCTGTCGGTTTGGGGTTGGCCATCAGGAGTCATCAAAGCATTCTCGACGGTGTTTATGTTTTCTCGTGGGCTTTAAAGAACCGACAGGAATATTGAGATCTCTCTTGACGGTTTTTTATGACCAACAGAGTACTCTGCGTTCTGACGGTTCTCTGTAAATCGCCAGAATAATCGAAACCGCCAGGAAAAACCTCATCTCTGGTAATGATGGGATGCAATTTATGAAATACTAAACTACTTTATTTCCCCTTTGTGCAAACAACTATGTGATGCTGTGTTTATAGCTAGTTCAAGAAATCACTTTGATCGCTCGCAGGTTCTGTGCATATTGAGAATTTAAGGAAAATAGTAAACATAAGTCATGGCAGAATCATTTCTCTTGGACGAATCGATGTTGGACAAATGGCGTGATCGTCTACGAGATATCGACCTCTGGTATATTTTTTAAACCATCTGAATTTTTAGTTTAGATTTACAGAGAGAATTCTAGCCATGAACTCCCCCCTCCCTCCCTATGGTATCCCAATATTCATGCTGGGAAGCATAAACAAAAAGGTGGTGTCCATTTGTTTGTAAACATGCAGAAAAAGGTGGTATTACATGTTCATCCAGCACCCATGTTGATTCTTAGACTACTTTATTTTATTTAAAAAGAAGTGTCAAATAATAAGAAATAATAAACGCGAGGAAGGGGAAAACAGAGTAGATGATCATCATAACTAACTACTCAACAATGATGAGCGAGATGCATACTAATTTATTCGAAGGACTAATTAAATTAGTATTCCCCCTTTTCTATTTGTGTGGTCAGGCTAAAAGGATATCTCAACAGCGATGCATACTATATAGCCTGCGGAAAAAATTGGTTGCCTATAAGCACATACAGTGGAATGTCGGGGTCGGACCCACAGCAAGTTTCACACAAGCTATATCAAGCATCATTCGGGAGGAAAAGATGAGGTCGGATGGTCCCTTTGATCACGTAATAGAGGTGGATATGAAGCAAGCATCATGGTCAAGGACGATGCTCAACATTAATGACAGACTGGCCATCGAAGTGGCAGAGCAGCTCGGTCTGCTCTCTCTCAACCAAGAATACAGAAGGCTCAAGGAAGAGAATGATGAGCTGCGGTACTATACATACGGGACGATGGATGGCAGTGGCACAGACTCACACTCGCTACAAATCTTGTCAAGGTCAATGGTTCCTCAGATCCTCCAAAAGTTGTTGGGGAAGAGATACATGCTTGTGGTTCAGAACCTAGACGAGCCCATCAATGTTGATGTTTTAACACGGGGGGCAGGTTTTCCTGCTCCTGCGTGGGAAGGCTCTTTCTGGCTCATGTCCACCACCTCCATAGATGTCTATGATGATAGCAAGTCATCAGATAATGATCAGTGTGCCATCCAATCCTTTAGTGGGGATGATATATTGATCCTTACTGCCTACTCGTTACATCGAGCGGCTAAGCACACATCTAATGTGATCGGCAACAAAGACGAGCAGCATTGGCACCTTGTGGCCCTTTGGTGCTTCCACTACGCTCTAATATTTCTCAATCCCTTAGGTGGCATCGGCGAGTCCTTGAACAGTGATGTCGAACTCCCTTCAACCTCGTTCTTCCATGAATATGAAGAGTTTCTTTGGAAGCAAAAGGGCCTTTATGTCTATAATATTAGTGGTCTCAAAGAACATCTCGAGGACATCCCCACCTTGGCCATCCTACGTGCTGCCCGTGAGGTGGAGGACATCAACCCACGCGTTGCCTACCTCTGTAAGTCGGCCCAGTCTCTCCAAATTTGCTTTATATCCAATTCCCTTCCCTTCCTCCTGTGTAATAAATTGACTAATTCCTTCATGCATGCGGCGTACGTACTTGATACTATCTATATGTCGATCATCAGGTCGACTCTATGCCGTGGACAAGATTCTTCCTGATCGGCTGAGATCCCCGGATCCATGGCTTCCACGTGAGTATGACCCGTACAAAGAGAGACTCCGCATATGGGAGGTTCAATGCAACATACATTCCCCACTTATGGCAAGGGTCAAACGCAATGACCCTCGAGAAATGAAGAGTTTCTGCCAGCACTACCACAACAAGTACATCCAGGAAGTGCTCGATGATGCTGATACAATGGACCGGTAAGTTACCAGGTTCCCTCTTGCAAAATTGCACTTGGTTCAATTCTTTTACTTCCAAGCTTCTTCGTTCTCCTCGTAACACACACTTTTTTCTAAAAAGAAGCAACTCTCTTTATGCAATTGCTCAGGAGCCAACTCAGTACAAGGTATGAAACTGCTGCTGTGCTATCTAATGTACTATCTGCTATGCATCAAGCGCTCAGGAGTCGTGGTGCACTGGAAGAAGATATTACCTCAGGCTCAGATAAGCATGAGTTAATATGGCAATGGGCCTCCCATGGCATCCTACTTGCCACCAAAGGAGCTGTCCGAGAAAGAATAGGGGAGGTGACGGTGACGGACAGCTACCATGGCAAATCCAATGATGACAGTGCATATCAAGTTGGAAGTGTCATCATTGAGACTTTTCGGGAGTACTCATTGCTGCAGCTACCCTTTTCTTCTCAAGTTTTTGAAGCCGGTGAGGCCGACAAGACAGCTGCACACTTCTTATCATATCACAGCCTCATTGCAGAGCAACTAGCTATAGATGAAGTTTGGGATTTCCAGCATCCTAGGTTGGAGCACATGAGGTAGATCATTGCAGAGCCACTAGCTAAAGACGAACCTCGGTATTTCCTGCATCCTACGTTGGAGCCCATCAGGTGGATCTCACATGTGGACAGCCGAGTGTGGCAAATAAGCAGAAAATGGTTGAGCCACGGGCCTCGGGGCCCAACCACACTTATTATAAGGCGTTGCTTACCAAGCTTTTTTCCACTGCTTGATCAACTGTACTTGCCCAAGCTCCTTGATCTTCATGTTCTTGATCTCTCATATACTGAAGTAGAATCACTCCCTCCTTCAGTCTGCTATCTCCAAAAACTCCAGTTGCTTTTCCTCAAGGGATGCCGTAAACTCACAAATCCATTCAGCTTCCCATGTACCAAAAGAACTACTCTCCCAGGAAAAAAATAGCAACAATAGGATTAACTTGCTCTACCTAGATCTCTCCTACTCAAATGTAGAAACTTTTGATAGCGACTTCTTCCATAACATGCCCAATCTACAAGAGCACTTGCTTGTCGGTTGCTCCGACCTTGTGGAGTTGCCGCCCTCCATTGCTAAGCTGTCTAGCCTAACAACACTCAAGCTCACAAGGACTCGGATAAAATCTTTCCATTACTGGGAGATGTTTAACAACATGAAGGAGCTCCTATCATTTGAGCTAATTAACAATTGCAAGTTTCGAACTGAGGAAGAGCTAAAACTAGAAGGGCATCCTACCCTGAGATCATTCTCATTGGTTGCCGCACCCTATATAAGGAGATTGTCCTTTAATGGATGTAGAAAGCTGGAGTCTGTGGACAATCTCAAGGAGCTTGATGCTTTAGAGGAGCTTGATCTTTCTGCTACAGGTATCAAGGAGATCCCAATCGACATCCTTAATCTACCCCGGCTTGGACGATTGCTTCTCATAGGTGTTCCTGCTCTAAGGCGCTTTCCTTGGCATGATCTGAAGCGACTCCCAGATATGTTTTGCTTGGATCAGAGCTTGGAGGGAAATGGAGTTCATTCCAGTCCACAAGTTGCTCAGGTGGTGAGCACCAACGATTCCAGATTGTTTTATAGGTTCAACAAGAGCACTGTGAATTTAGTAAGGAGTGGACAACTTTTCAAGTCTTTCTACATTCAAGTTAAATCATGTAAGGCCAGATTTATGAAGACCAATGACGAAGATGACATGGTGACCAACAACATGCTTCAGGTATCTGAGTCAACCTATGCTGATGTAAACCATCAGTATCTAACAGGGGGATGTTAGATTGATCTCCTGACTAATAAGCCCAACGGCCTATTGGGCCTTGGTCTCGCGCCCTGATCGGGGGCGCCCAACCCTACATGGTTGGTGGGCCCCCGTCGCACTGCGCTATATAAAGAGGTGGGGGCCGGCGGCTCAATGTACGAGGTTCGCCGTGAGCCGCAAACCCCACCGACAAACCCTAGACCGATCTCGAGAGGGCGCGCAGCCAGCGACGGGAAGCTCCGCTGATCCTCGCCGTCGCCACTGCTACGCCCGACCGTACTGCATCGACGTCCGTGCAACCTCTACTCCACCCGTCGCTGCCCGTGTGCTGCCTCCATCACCGAACCCGCGATGGCTAGCACAACCGCGACATCATCTGGAGGCTCAGGTTCATCACCAGCCCTCTCTCCCCTATCTCCCTCTCGGTGTAGTGTTATAGGTCTAAATGTGCATGTGTTTCATGGATCTATGAGTTCATCCGCCTAGATCTACTCTAGTCGATCCAAAGAAAGTTTACAATGGTACCAGAGCCTATTAGCACGTAGATCTAGAACGGGTACTGATTAGAAAAGGAAAAGTTGATTAGATCCAGTGTGGATCTAAGCAGAAAAGGGGTCACCCGATGTTCAGTTGAACCCTAACTCGATCCGTCGGATCTGAGAAAAGAAGAAGGGCTCGGTTTTCATGCAAAGAACGAACCCTAAAACCCGAAGGTGATTCGGGGAAAAGAAAACAGTGGCCGTCTCAACCCTAACCCTAACCCTAATCGTCAAATCGGGCTAAAATCCGAACAAATGAATCAAAGAAAGGGGAAGAGGGTGGCTCGGTCACCTCGCCGTCGAGCACGCCGACGCGCGGGGGAAAAGAAAAGGAAAGGAACCGATTTCAAATCGGAAAACCAAACCCTAACCCTAAAAGGAAGCCTACCTGGGCTTCTACCCACCGCCGGCAGCATCGCCACCGCGCGGATAGGAGACCGCGGCGTCGCTCCCGAACGGCGCGCGGGACAGGGCCGAGATCCGCACTGCACCTCGCCAAGCGGTCACGGCAACAGGGCACCACCCTGCGGCCCCTCGACGGCGGCGTGCTCAGCCTCGGGCGAGCACGCACGCCGGCGAGAGGGCGCTGGACGGTGCCGCCCTTCTTCTCCCTCGGCCACTGAGGACGGATGCTGCTGCGGGTCTCTCAGAGCTGCGCTGCGGGGTGAGAGAGAAGGAGAGGAAGTGAAATGAACCTAGGGTTCAGGGAGAGGGGCAGGCCGGGCGGTTTTGTTCGGGCGAAACGCGCGGGCAGCCGTCGGATGGAGATGGACGGTCACGGGCGACTGGGCCAGCGCCGCAGCCCAGGCGGGATAGGGCACAAGGCCGAAATCCCGGCCCAGGCCCAGGTTGCGGCCTGGCGCTGGGAGAGAGAGAAGACGGTGGTGGCGCTGGGCTGCGCTGAAGGCTGGATGGGCCGCGGCTCATGGGCCGTTTATTTTTGATGCTGCTACAAGTGAGCAGAGCCGTGGGCAGCGATGTCTTTGGTGGGCGAAATGGTCAAATGAACAGATATTGTCACAGTTTTTGTTTTCTTATTTTCCAGAAAACAGGTTGATCAATTTGAATTGATTTTTTATGATAATTTTCTGTACAAAATTTATCCAACGATATTTTTTGTTCAGTAAATAGTAAATTTGCTTCTGGAAAATAGGAAAAGATTATTAAATGTTAAAGTTTCCGCTGCGTATTTAAAGATGTAATTTTCATTATTAAATTCGAACCAACGGGAGAATTTAATTTTGAAAATGGATATGTTTTAAATTGATTATAATATTGTTGTTATTCTGACCAACGTTGATTAATGGCAATATTATAATGTTTTTGTCATACATTAATTCTATTTCTGCCCAACGGTGATGTAGAATTAGTGTAGAAAATAATTGTATGTTTTAATTTTGACCAACGTTAAACTAAGGCATGCAATTATTGTTGTTATTTCTGTTCTCACCCTATTTGAATTATGTTTACAGGAGGATACAACTTGATGAGTTGTATCAAAGAAATCCCCACTCTAAAAGGTGATAACTATATTGAGTGGAAGAAAAAGATAGACCTGGCCTTTATCCTCGCTGAGGTGGACTGGGTTGTCACCACACCGTGCCCTAAAGAACCTGAGGCACCGGTAAGGGAAACAGATGAGACTGATACTGCATGGCAGAACAGAGAGCGGGATTTTGCTCCCGTAAAGATGTCCTATGACCTTGAGCATAGGAAATGGGTCACTGCCAACAAGAAGTGTCTAGCAGTGATAAAGAACACGATTGAGCCTGCTATAGTGGGCTCAATTCCAGACTGTGACACGGTCACAGAGTACCTAGATGAGAATAAAGAGTGGGTTCTTTGGCTCTTTAAAGATTATATGCAACCAAGTGATCAAAGCATTTGGTCTGAAAAAAGGTACTACTGGTGGCGGCAAGTGGCATTAGAGAGCACATATCGAGAATGAGCAATCGGCATCTAAGCTCAAACCAATGGATTTGGCACTCAAGGATGAGTTTCTTATTCATTTGATTTTTGCTTCTTTGCCCAAAGAATTTGACACATTTGTTGTTAATTACAACATACTGACTCGAAAAATGGGATTTGGAAAAGCTCATAGCCATGTGTGTGCAGGAGGAGGAAAGAATAAAAGTTTCACAAGGTGGTTCTCATCAACTACCTAAAAGATAAGAAAAGAACTATAATAACAGTTCTTCCTCCAAATCATCGGAAAAGGTCCCATGCAACAGATCTCGTAACCGGCAATTCCAAAGTGGCTAAAGACCGGTGTCTCCACTACAAGAAGACAGGACATTATAAAAGAATTGTCCCGATTTCTTAAAGATGATTATGAAGAATAAAGGTGAGAACATTATTACGTTCGTAAATGAATCCTTGTATGTAAAGTTTTCAAAATCTACTTGGTGGATTGATTCAGGTGCAACTATTCATGTTGCTAATTCATTACAGGGATTCCGTTCGATGAGAACTTTGCAAAGAAGCGAAAGTTTCATTAAAGTCGCAAATGGAGAACAAGCAGATGTTGAGGCCGTTGGTGATCTTCCGTTAGAGCTTGCTGATGGCTTCATAATTATTCTTAGAGATGTTCTTTATGTACCTTCTTTGCAAAGAAATTTGATTAGTGTTTCAAAGTTGGACCATGATGGTTATGATTGCCATTTTGGAAATGGCAAATGTCAGATATTGTTTAATAATAAATGTATTGGTCTTGCCTTCCGACAAGACGAGCTTTATTTGTTATCACTTCGTGAAAATGTTAATTCCGTATGTGATGTGAATGAAAATGTATCCTCATCGAACAATGGAAACAGAAAACGAAAGAGAGCTCAAGATGCGTTGTCGAAATTATGGCACTGTCGTTTAGGCCATATTTCGAGGGGGAGAATAGAAAGACTAGTTAAGAATGATATTCTTCCTCCATTAGAGCTCTCAGAGTTAGAACAATGTAGAGATTGCATAAAAGGAAAGTATGTAAAGAAAATTAAGAAAGATGCCAAACGAAGCGCAGGAATTCTACAGATTATTCACACAGACATATGTGGTCCTTTTCCTGTAAAAAGTGTGGATGGTTATGATTCATTCATAACATTCACAGACGATTACTCTCGGTTTGGCTACATTTATCCAATTAAAGAAAGAACATAAGCGTTGGATAAATTTAAAATATTTAAAGCAGAAGTTGAAAATCAGCATGATTTAAAGATTAAGATAGTCAGGTCTGACCGTGGAGGAGAGTACTACGGTCGGCATACCCCATATGGACAAGTTCCTGGACCTTTTGCAAGGTTCTTACAGGAGAATGGTATAGTCGCCCAGTATTCAACACCGGGCGAACCTCAGCAGAATGGAGTAGCTGAAAGGCGTAACCGTACCTTGATGGATATGGTGCGTAGTATGATAAGTTACTCCACTTTACCCACGAGTCTGTGGATGGAGGCGTTAAAAACCGCCATTCATATTCTCAATAGAGTACCAAGTAAGTCGGTGCCCAAAACACCGTATGAGTTGTGGATAGGAAGAGTACCCTCACTTAACCACTTGCGTGTGGGGGGAGCCTCATTGAGGCTAAAGTTTTTAACCCAAACATTGGGAAGCTAGATCCCAAAGCGGTGAGTTGCCATTTCATTGGCTACCCAGAAAAGTCAAAAGGTTTTCGTTTCTCTTGCCCCTAATGAGATATACAAAGTTTGTGGAAACGAGACATGCTGTCTTCCTAGAGGATGAAATGATTAGGGGAGCATGGTAGCTCGAGAAATTGACCTTGAAGAGAAGCGGTGTATGCACCCACTCCGATCATTCATGAGCCATTTTTCTCACTACTACTGTTGTCGCACCAACAAGTACAAGACAACGTGGTGCCAAAGACTGTTGTTATCCTACTGTGGCAACAATGAATGATGATGAGGAACTGTGGCTCAGATCCTATAGAACCTATTGCCACACATGAGGGGGGGAGCAACAACAGCCTCAAGCAGAAAAAATGTGCAATTGAGGAGGCCCCTAGAAGGTCTCAAAGAGTTAGAAAATCAGCTATTTCTGCTGATTATGAAGTGTACAACACTGAAGAATTTCAAATGGGGGATGATCCCACCTCATTTGAAGAGCCATGAAAAGTGATCATTCATCAAAGTGGCTTGAGGCCATGGAAGATGAGATGAGATCAATGAATGCAAATAAAGTTTGGGATTTGGAGATAATTCCTAAAGGAGCCCAAAACAGTAGGCTGTAAATGGGTCTACAAAACAAAACTTGACTCTCAAGGGAATATAGAAAGATATAAAGCCCGACTTGTGGCAAAAGGCTTTACACAAAGAGAAGGGATTGATTACAATGAGACTTTTTCTCCAGTCTCGTGTAAGGATTCCTTCAGAATCATAATGGCATTAGTGGCACATTACGATTTGGAATTACATCAGATGGATGTAAAGACGGCATTTCTCAACGGAGACTTAGAAGAAAATGTTTACATGGCACAACCAAAAGGTTTTGTCATAGAAGGAAAAGAACGTTTGGGATGCCGCCTAAAGAAATCCATTTATGGATTAAAACAAGCTTCAAGACAGTGGTACTTGAAGTTTGATCGAATAATAAAGAATTTTGGGTTTAAAGATAATGTTGAGGACAATTGTGTCTCACGCAAAGTTTAAGAATGGGAAGTTTATCTTCCTTGTCCTGTATGTGGATGATATCTTACTTGCTAGTAGTGATGTGGGTCTACTATCGGAAACAAAGAAGTTTTGTCCTCAAAGTTTGATATGAAAGATGTTGGTGAAGCTTCGTTCGTTCTAGGGATCGAGATTCACCGAGATAGAAGTAAAGGGTATTAGGGACTGTCACAAAAGGCATACATAGAAAAAGTCTTAAAGAAATTCAAGATGCACAAATGTAGTCCTCACCGCTCCTATAGTCAAGGGCTTACGAGATATGGGGATTTTCAATGCCCCGGGAACCAATATGAGATCGATCAAATGAAAGTGGTTCCATATGCTTCAATTGTCGGAAACTTGCAATATGCTCAAGTGTGTGTACGCATACGACTTGGCATTTGTTATCGGGTTATTTTGGCGATTCCAGAGCAATCTGGAATAGAAACTTTCGAAATTGGTAAAGAAAGTCTTGCGTTATTTGCAAGGAACGAAAGGCCTCATGATGACGTATAGAAGATCCGATTCACTCCATATAGTGGGATATTCAGATTTCGACTATGCGGGAGATAATAGAAAATCCACATCCGGATATGTGTTTACTCTCGCAGGGGAGCTATTTCATGGAAAAGCTCAAAGCAAACCGTCACTACATCGTCCACAATGTATGCCGAGTTTGTAGCATGTTATGAGGCAACGGCGGTGTGAACGGCTAAAGAAGTTCATACCCGGTTTGAAGGTGGTTGACGACATCAATAGACCATCGAGGTTATATCGCGATAATAATCCAAAGAAGATAAAGATGCTCACAACAATAGGTCAAGTGGTGCTGCCAAACACATTGACATAAAGTATTATGTTGTGAAGGATAAAGTCCGGGATCAAATGATAAGTCTTGAGCATATAAGTACCGAAAAGATGCTCGCGGATCCGCTTATTAAAAGACTTATCACCAACGTGTTCAGAGAACATGTAGCCGGCATGGGTTTAAGGGAAAGCCTATGACTCGGACTATAAAGGGCCCAAAAGTTAAAGTAACTATTTCGGATCGTAGACGCGTGCATCGTAGCTGTTAAATCTATCGGCGATTGACCGTGACGATGAGACATGCTCTATGCATCATCTGTGAAGAAATGAGTAAGGATAAAAGGATTGAAGTTTAAAGTTTAAAGATAAAAGTAATAGTGAGATCAAGGGGGAGAATGTTAGATTGATCTCCTGACTAATAAGCCCAACGGCCTATTGGGCCTTGGTCTCGCGCCCTGATCGGGGGCGCCCAACCCTACATGGTTGGTGGGCCCCCGTCGCACTGCGCTATATAAAGAGGTTGGGGCCGGCGGCTCAATGTACGAGGTTCGCCGTGAGCCGCAAACCCTACCGACAAACCCTAGACCGATCTCGAGAGGGCGCGCAGCCAGCGACGGGAAGCTCCGCTGATCCTCGCCGTCGCCACTGCTACGCCCGACCGTACTGCATCGACGTCCGTGCAACCTCTACTCCACCCGTCGCTGCCCGTGTGCTGCCTCCATCACCGAACCCGCGATGGCTAGCACAGCCGCGACATCATCTGGAGGCTCAGGTTCATCACCAGCTCTCTCTCCCCTATCTCCCTCTCGGTGTAGTGTTATAGGTATAAATGTGCATGTGTTTCATGGATCTATGAGTTCATCCGCCTAGATCTACTCTAGTCGATCCAAAGAAAGTTTATAGGGGAGTCTCTATGGTGTCAATGGATGACATGCTTCCCTTCCGAGTGACCGAGCGTCATGTGGAGATCTCAGCAGTGGATCGGTATCCCGCTGGTCTAACACATCTTCTAGAGGTCACCAAGTCGGTCTGCATGATGGATGATACTCACGTCACCTGCCTCAGCGACCACCTGAGTAATTTCGATGATCTGGAGGAATGCCAGCTCAGGTGTGGTGCCATCGCATGGTGAATGTATTTGAGGTGGCGACATATCTAGGGAACAATCTGAAGAATGCATGGGTCTCCTATATCAAAAGTCTCACCCATTTCTACAGGCCATCTGGCAGTGGTGCTACCTTCCGTGCACTCAAGAACGTCCGTCTGGAGCACTGCCCGAGGTTGGAGGGCTTCATGCCAAGAGACTGTGAGCTGCCAAGCCTCGTGACGCTTGACATCCTCTTCTGCTACAACCTGAAGGCAATATTTTACAACAATGGCCATCATTCTTCTCCTCGTCACTACCAGCTCCCTTGCCTCCAAAAGATACGCCTCCACGAGTTGCCACTGCTGGAGCATCTCTACGTCGGCGACGCCATCCTCACCGCGCCCAAGTGGGAGGAGTTCCAGGTCCGTGGGTGCTGGAGCTTGCGTCGTCTCCCTCGCCTCCACCAACAACCAGACAAGGCCGTGAAGGTGAGTGGGGAGCAGGCCTGGTGGGCGAAGCTACTCTGGGACGACCAAGGTGACGGTGCGCACCACCACCGCAGTATATACAAGCCCAGCCTTGCCTCCAGCTTTCACCTTCGTCCACGAGCGCTTCGTCATCAAGAGCTACCTCAGATGAAGACATCCATGTTATTCGGTACGTGGTGAAGGTATCAAGAGCTACTCTAGGACGACAGAGGAGATTGCGGCAATATATATGTGTGCTTGCTTTCAGTATGTCTAGCAACCTTGCATGCCCTGTGTGAAACTGCTTGTCTAATAGATTTGTTTATATATAGTGGGGTGTACATATGAGCTTTGTCTGCCGTCATAATTTGCATGCACCTCTATGTCGCTCATTGCTTTATTATTGTAATATAGAACATATGTGCAATGTACCTGTGCTTCTGATGTCATATACGCTACTGTTTGATTAAATATACTCCTAATCTAGATTTCTAATTTACCAGCTCACACCAGCTGAGTGTGAAGCTAATACGTACGATTAGTTTCAAATGTTTAGTTTTATGTGATTCATGGGCTCATCGCCTTCTAATCTGCTGTCTAGAGAATTATGCACGAACAGCATTTAAGTACCGGCATTGTGGATCGAGTTTCTTTTAAATACAGAAACAGGACAAGGAGGAGGCTAAATAATTTAAGGCTAAAAATCTTACTAGCCGTACATTAATAGATATAACAAAGAGCACAATTGATGATATCAATTCAAAGTGCTCAAGCAAAACATATACCATTTTAGATAAAAATGTTATAGTTCTACATGAGAATACAATGTTATAGTTCTTCACAAAACAAAATAGCATTACGAATTGAGATGAACGAATACAATACGCACCATTCATTCCTCATGCCGTCGCAAGACAAATTTATCATACGATTTCTTAACCCTTGAAAGCGCTTTAGAATTTTCTTTTATCTTCAACCGATGCAAACAAATCCCACTCAATATTTCATATCGGAAGCTCCTGTGCCCCCTACAGTATGAAATATTTCAAATTGAAATGCATTTATTAGGAACTAGTCAATGACATTCGTTGAATATCTGAAAACTGAAATCCAACAAGGCAACAAATAGACACATTCACACATGCTACATCTCACCTTTCCTGTGCTGTGCACGGTGTGCAGCAGGGGTCTGGGGACTTTATTTTGTCCATATAAGTTTCTCGGCATCGTATCTCTGATGATTTTTTTTTGAAAGAAATATTTCTGATGAAATGTGTGGCTTCCATCTCGTTTACATGGTGACCCTGATAATAACTCAGATACATTCACAAGAAACTACAACATGGTTACTATCTAGTCCATCCGACAAGGGAGCAGGCTTCATACTTCCCTATCATTTCATTTCTTTGCCCATTTACACATACTGACCTTGCATCTCACAATTCACGGCAATTACAGATCCTACATGCATCTTGTCATGACTGTAACAGGATGGAAATGGACTGGCCAGAAAGCGACGCCTAACTTCATTTGTTCCTTGAATGAAATTACTAGATAGGACAACCAAAACCAGACTGCAGATCAATCATGTATCAAGAAGAGAACAATTAACAATCAACGGATCTTGATGTCGTTATTGCGGCCCCCTCCATTCACACAGATGATCCAAGGAAAAAACAGCGAAAAATCCTCAGTTCCACCATGTTCATAGCCATGCTAGTGACCTCTGTAAGAAACTAATCAGACCTATATTGAGATTGGAGGTAGTAGACGCTAGAGCCCTGTCCGACTGTCCCCATGTTAGTCAGCACTTCGCATTGGCTCTCTTATACAGGGAAAAAAAACCACTACTCTTAGCAGAACTGATACGCTCTTGGGGGTTAGTGGAGTATACTATATACTGCAATTCCTGGACGTTTCCGTCTGTCGATCAAATTGTGGTAAAAAATGACTGTAGATTTCCTTTGTGAAACTCACATTTGACTTGTGAAGTTAAAATTCGTTACACATCAAGAGTGGCAAAAATATGAAAAAGTTTAATAAACAATGATAAAACTTTAGAGTAATTCTAGGGATCTTGCCATTCAAATATTTTCTATTGATTCGATGCACAAACCAGTAGCATGTGCATACGCCCATCTAACACAACACAAAGCAGATAAGTATATTTATCGATTTTTATTTTATTTTATTGTTTCCTAATGGTATCTTATCTACACTATAGAAAGCCAGATATGCGAGGATAAATGATTCCGTCACACATACTTGTACACATAAAACATGATGTCAATTGTCATTACACCTTTCTTTAATAAACAATATCAGTACAATTTAATTGAGTACTCCAGTTGTAAGAAACACTCTCAAAAAGGGCAGCTGTGTTCTTACATTAAGGTCAACCTGCCATCTTATACTGTATAAACAGCTTTACAGACTAGTGATGCCTCGTAACACTTCTGGGAACGCAAGCATCAGCTAACTTGAAGACTCATATTTCTTTTTCACGTGGTTTTGCTGCCATCAGGTGTGCAAGAGCACATAACCAACAGATATCCTTGATATCATATTATGCACAAAATGTGCCTGGTTTGTTCAAACCTTCACGATGCTCCCAAGAGCTCCTTGAGATCATATCCTTGCAGCTAAAACAGTCGAAAAAACACTGTGAATTGCTTACCTCTTACTACTCAAAACAGAAACTAGATGTTCCTACTCTTGCGCAATTCTATGCATGTTAGCCAACTTATAATTTCGAGAATTTTCACCAGGAAAGTTACTGGTAGCCACATAGAGATTGACAAGACCTACCTGAAGAAAGGTTAGCAGAAGTATTACTCCTGAGTTCCAAAATGCATGTATTGTGATCGGAGTTAGAAGATTGCGGGTCTGAGCATATGAAAACCCCAATGCAACACCTGCATAATACTCAACTAGGTTACTGAATGACGATGGCATGCCAAACACTGATACAAATAGAATAGCAACTCCAGTAATTACAACCGATTGTATATGCAAATGTTGTATTGTAACTGTCTGGTTGTAACCCCTTGGCTACAATTTGCAGCCATGGCTGTCATATCTCAGTATCCGTGCAGCAAATTTTAACTCCTTTCTTCTAAAAACAGGCCATACATATGACATGCGCACAAATGATGGCATGGCAAAAACTTATATGACCAAATTAGCAATTCCTGTAATTGACAATGTATTGGATATGACAATGGTTGTGATTCTGTATGGTTTTGTGGATGTCAGGTTTAACTGCATTTAGGCATTGTGCCTGCCTGTGGTATTTTTGCCCACAATTTGCAGCTCTGACTGTCATATATTTGAGGAAGATTTTAACTTCTTTCTTCAGTGAAAAGGTCACAATTATGACACATCGAAAAAAGCCCAAAATGATGTAACAAGACAAATGCTGCGTTGTGCATTTGGATATGGCCAAATTGGCTACCAACTAAGGGCAGTCCCAATGCTAGAAACCACATATAGTTTCTCTGTCTATTAATTTACGTAGACACTATACATAGAAACTATGTTCCAAATGGATAGTTTCTACAGAATAATCTTTTCTCCAATCACGTCTTCTTTCTCCCTCATCTACCTATCACATCTCTTCATGTATTGGTTCCTGTGTAGACATAGTTTCTTATTAAGACCATTTCCTCCTCTCTCTCCTCATTAAATCACTTGCCACAACATCAAAATGCTTAGGTGGCAGAGTAATTAATGCACATAAAAACTATGATGGTTTCTGCATTGTGGGTGCCCTAATGCACCCTTAACAAATATTGAATTCATATAGTTTTCTATTTAGTTATATCTGAATAAACTATAGAGAATTACCAAGTATAAACAGCTGTGGAAATTGTCCAGGAGTCAGATGAGCAAGGGCAAATACAGCAGCACTGACAAGTACACAAACTGGAGTAGGAAACCTGTACCCAGAGGTAACTGGTGAATACAGAAACATGCAAACTTGTAATGCACCAAGTTTGTACATGCAAGGAAGAGAAAAGAAAGTGCTAGGGAAATATACTTGGATTTACCACTTAGTCAAGGACACCATTAGAAATCCTCGAAACAGAGTCTCCTCGAGGAGTGGTGCTAGAACTCCAGTGATTCCCACCAAAAATGCAGTGCTAGCAACAGAAAATAAACAAGATCAAGTTTGGGTTTCCTGGTAACAGGCATTAATCCACTAAAACACAAAGGCAGGACACATGATACCTGGTAGTGGATGAGCCAATCAGGGGCAACAAAAGGACTAGTGAATCAGTCTGAGTCAATGAAAGGAACATTTTCATGAGTACATAATAGTAAATCACAATGCCTCAAAAAACTAATGAATTACAAGAAGAACTGAACGTTCCACATACACTAAGAAGTCAAACAAAATATGAAAAAATGTGCGATTCAACACATAACTTATTTTTGTTCTAAATAAATTGAATGACAAAGAGTTTGGAATGGAATTGAGGTGGCAAATAAAGTGTGAGAAATAATAACCAACAAATGGCAGTGCACCAGAAAGGTCTAGTTACTAAAGCAAATATTTGTCTGACCTCTCTCTCCGGAGTTTCACCATTCAGATAAGTCATAGCAGCTCCGGCTAAAGCAATAGAAATTATTGCTCCAAAGAGGCCAACTCCAGCCCACAAAAGCCATCCATTCTGCAGCTTGAATGGTTCATTAATATCTGAAAGTTCAACAACATTCTTGTATAAATATAATTGTATTCTTTGATAAAGATGTTATAAAAGCAACTATTCGTCAGGTATTAAACTTTGAGAAGCATCACCCATGAAAAAGAGAATAAATGTAGACTGTTAATTACAATTTAGAAAGCAATTCATGTTCCATAAAAATATCACACTATACTTTCCACCTGACAAAATAGCTTCCATGATAAAAAATGGTTCTCTACTTGCATGAAAACAACTTTATTCAGTGACCAAGGTAACAAGACTGAGTCCTGACCATAACGAAACACATCATCTGGGAATGGTCGAAAAGTGTTGGTGATGCCAAATATAACGCCAAGCACTACTACTGTCACGCTCCTGCACAGAACAGTACAAAAGCAAAATGTAAGTCTTTTGGCAATTTGTGATGTCATTTATTGGTGGAAGATAATCAGCTTGCCATCAAGGGAATTTAAAGGTATCGTGCGCATAAGCATAAAAACATGTATCATACAGTTGCCCAAAAAAGAGTATTTCTGCCTTCTCATCTATAGTTGCCTCCACAGCTTTAAATCCCAGGTATTGCAAAGCCGATTGCTCAACCAATCCTGTCAGAACAAAGCTGTCTAAAGAACACTCAGAATGCTTTATTCAATACACCTGTACAGTAAAATCAAACTTGCGAAGCTCACTGTATACAACATAAAATTCAAATACCTGGTGTGCAAAGGTGATGGCTTACCTTACTCCACAGCCTACCATGCTGAGCACAACGGTTTGCCACTCCCATGGCACATCCCATCGTCGAACGATCGCCCACTCGTCCGAACTCTGCTTAGGCCCAGATAATGTCACAAGATCCACGCCAATCACCACAAAAACAGGATGAAAGTTGGAATAGGCGAAATGCATTTAAACTCCAGAAATGTCCAAGATTCAACTACACACATTGCTCTTATAGTCTTATATGGATTCCTGAACGCTTACTCTGGTGCATCCATTTAAACAATATATTTTCCAAGCTAGTTCCGGAAGCTAAATTATGCACTTAACATTCTGCATCCATAATTCCCTGCTTTGTTATTTACTACCGGAGCATGTACTTGTTGTGTGTTCAATTCAGGAGGTTATAAAGAAATGGAACGTTTGAGCATCACCTTATCTGAAGGCGAGGGCGTCTTGTTCTTGGCATTGTTGGAGAAACACGCGAAGCCTCCGCCCCTCCTCCAGCTCCTCCTCCACCGGCCGGTCACCGGCCGCCGCTGCAACCGCTGCTCAGACCTTGCTTCTACGCGGACAGTTGGGGATGGTTTCCTTTGCCTCGAGAGGAGGACGGGTCTGCACGGGAGCGGCCGGAGGAGGATAAGTGAGAGCGGCGGCGACGACGACGCCATCGGAAACATGCCTTCTGCTCTCTCTGCTCTGCTCACCGAGGTGAAGAGAAGCCGCGTACCACGCACGGTGAAGTCTGTCTCGCGGCTTTGCG
This sequence comes from Miscanthus lutarioriparius, assembly GCA_904845875.1. Taxonomy (NCBI): domain Eukaryota; kingdom Viridiplantae; phylum Streptophyta; class Magnoliopsida; order Poales; family Poaceae; genus Miscanthus; species Miscanthus lutarioriparius. The sequence continues at coordinate 95,384 of CAJGYO010000231.1, forward strand.
GGGATAAGATTGAGGAGTCTTTCGAAAATCACGCACATTACAAGGTGAAAAATAGAAGTTGTAAAGGCTATTCGTGTAATATCCTATAGATCGAGAGTCCGAATAGCAAAAAAGAAGTTAACCCTTCTTTCCCGGCCCTCGTGTTGGCGGCGGCGGCGATGGCGACGTCAGCGAGCACGTCCGGCGAGTGGCTGAAGGGCGCCCTGCAGGGACTTCGGGAACGTAAGGGCAGCTCGCTGGAGTTCGACTCGGATCTCATCTCGGGCCTCGTGTCCTTCTGCGAGCTCGCGCCTCCCTCCGACGCCACCAACTATCTCGAGGTTCGTTCGCCAGTGTCCATCCATTAGGACGGCTTGTGTATTGGGCGCTTACTACTCTGGCGTGGTCATTCTGATCGGAGTTTGTCTAGAGTGCTCGTACCTGGCGCAACGGCCTGATCGGATCGCCGGTACTATGTCGTTCTCGGATTAGGGTTTGCTTGATTTGAGCTTGCTGAAGAAAAAAGTAGTTTTAAATAGCATGATCGCCAGTTTATTGTGATTGTCTAGGATGTTTGCTGCACTGCATCCCTCCCAGACTGCTGTGCTGATGGGGTTTGAGTTGATTGATTGATCTGAAGTGCCTCAGCTTCATGTTACTGGGAGTCTAATTTTCTATAATGGGTACAAAATTCAAGTGCATCAATTAAATGTCCCGTCATGAGTGAAATTTATATATCCTAATGCAGTATTGTAAGCGCCATTGGGTGTCATGTAGTGTCCAGGGCATAACGAGATGTTGATCATGGTCTGTTACTCATTGTGAATTTTGGTCAAAACTATCTGGTTTCTTTAAGGCTTGATATGGAGGTAGATTACTATTTCCACTGCCATTTTTCCATTGCCTTCTCATGCTGATGCAAAATCATGTGCTGTTTGTCATTTCTCTGATTGGCACGTGTGTATTATTATTCTCTTCAAAATCAACATGTTTCTCAGTGTAATATGTTATATGTCTCTTTACGTTCATCTCGAAGTTGAAAGGGTGAACTACTACTACACACGCTCAGCCCAAATACCCATGAGGCCATGTTAATTTGTGCCCTTAGCATTTTTTTCCCCTTTCTTTCTCATTTATCTTTTTCTTTTTAGATAATGGTAGATTAAACAACCGGCTTCTTCCTTCGAGAAGGAATCAGGCCACGAGTTCAATACAGAAGAACATCAACATACCAGCTGACCAAAACATCGACGGCAGCACAAAACCAGTTTTTAACCAAAAACTAAACACTAAGTCTAAGAGCATAAGGCCATCTGAAGAAAGCAGAGCACTGCAGAGCCACAGTCTCTAGCTTCTGGCATCCTTGGACAATAAACTTCTTCATGTCTTCACTCCTTTGTAACAGCCCCCACTGCCGCAGCCAGTGTGTAGCTCTGAACACGACCTGCAAAATAGATTTTGGACTGCATTTGTCAAATACCAATTCATTTCTTGTAAGCCAAAGCGACCAGCAAAATGCAGCAGCTCCTATAAGCAACAAGCTTCTAAATTCTCTCCCACTTTGTTTGTGCCAAGCACCAAAAATATTTCGTGTACTCGTTGGTGGTTTTAAACCAAGCACCATATGGATAGCACACCACAAGGCCTTGGCCATCACACAATTGAAAAACAAATGTTGAATACTCTCTAGTTTAGAGCAATAACAACAATTTCGGTTTCCCCTCCAATTTCGTTTAGCTAAATTATCCTTTGTTAGAATTACCCCTCTCCTTAGAAACCATATAAAGATCTTAACTTTTAATGGAATTCTAAGACGCCAAATGTCCTGAGAGACTTTGAGGCCATTGTTTATTAGGTACGCATACATGGATTTGACCGAGAACATTCCACTAGAATGCAAGTCCCAGCAAAAGGAGTCCCTGCCATCCTGTAAATTAATACTCGCAATCCTACCAATTAGGTCCTGCCAATCCAACAACTTGTTTCCCACTAACGCTCTTCTGAAGGTGATGTTAATTGGTACCGACCGTAGAACCTCAGCCACTGTAGACTGCTTCCTGCGGGCAATATTGTATAGGGATGGATAAACCTCTTTCAAAGGAGCTCCCCTAGCCAACGATTCTCCTAAAACCTGATTTGGGAGCCATCCGAGACCTTGAATCTTCCTAATCTCAGAAACTGCTCTTTACCCACATAAGACCCATCCAGAAGTGAGAGTCCTCCGGTTTCTTAGTCACTTGAGATAAAGTCTTATTTTTAATATACTTATTTCTAATAAGTTTTGCCAAATACCATCTTCATTCAAAAGCTTGAACAACCATTTACTGAGCAGACATTTATTTTGGATTTCTAGGTTCTGGATGCCAAGGCCCCCCCTGTTCCTTAGGTTGGCAAATAATTGAGCAGACATTTATCTTTTTCTTGAAACTAAGTTCCTCAGTTGGCCAGTTTGCATTACTTCATTAGTACCGATGTTGCTCAGTCTCTCCTTCCATTAATTCTTTTGTTTTGTTGTATGTGTTTTGTACCACTTGTTTTCTTGTCACGTCATATTTACATCAGGCACAAATGTTGAGACCACTGTAGCTTAGTTGACATAAACATTTATCATCGTTTGTACTTTTTAATGGTGCAGAATTTTATTGGAAAAGAAGCTGCTCAGGACATCATTCAAGAGTACTTGAGGAGGAGGGGTCACATTGGTTCCTCAAATGGAACTGAGAGCTTTCAATCATCTAACCTTCAGCCTTATGTTAAGCCATCGGCTGATGCAGCAACTACACAGACAAAGAAACAAACACGCACGCAAAAAGATTCAGCATCTTCTTCTAGTCAGAGTTCCAAGAGTCAATCAGAAACTGCAGAATCACAACTTCCTTCCAAGAGAGGTTCAAAAAAGAAAGGAGCAAAGGCTATTTCCCTCGCTGAGGCAGCAAAAGGTTCTATTGTCTTCAAGCAGGGGAAACCTTGTTCATGCCAAGCACGACAACATAACCTTGTCAGCAACTGCTTATCATGTGGCAAGATTGTGTGCGAACAAGAGGGCGAGGGACCGTGTAGTTTCTGTGGTGCACTTGTCTTGAAGGAAGGTAGCACTTATGCTGGTTTAAGTGATGCCGGGCTACCTCTTTCAGAAGCAGAAGCTGCAGCTGAAGCTTATGCAAAGAGGCTTGTTGACTATGATAGAAATGCTGCAGCAAGGACTAAAGTTTATGATGACCAAAGTGACTATTATGAAATGGAAGGAAACAGTTGGCTGTCTTCAAAGGTAAGCCACATTCGATTCTCTGTACTTGATAGTTCTATTCCATCCCTTGTGGATCATACATGCTCATATTCTGCTCCACGCCTCCACCCATTGATTTTTTTTCTTTGTTATGTCTATGCTAAGCCTTAACGCCTACGGACATTTCATACCTAGAGCTTGATATATTATCGCAAGTACATCGAATCCTGATATGAGAATTACTTTATTATAAGATTTATAATGGCAGAGTATTCCTTCTAGTTAGTTTTAATGATTTCCAGAGCTAGCTTTGTTTCCATAGCGAACTCATACTTGTTCTCCTAAAAAAATGTAAGAACATGTAACTTCAAGGACAAGACAGGAAGTTATTGTGCGTTTTTTTAGATATAGACATGTCCCATTTGAGATACATTCAAAAATGCTAACTGTAGCTACCCATTTTTCACACTCCAGGAGAGGTCAGTCCTAAAGCAGCAGCAAGAGGAAGCTGAGGAAGCAGCTAAAAGCCAAAAGGAGAAAGTGATTGTTACATTTGATTTGGTGGGCCGTAAGGTAACTAGTTGTTCCTGCTGGACAGCAGTACTTTGCAACCTCTGTTTTCTTCCAACCTAACCTCAAAATATCTGTGCTTAGTTGAATTTTTGTCTAGAAGCTCTGGCAGAACATTTGGATGTAGACGTAATTTGAAAATATTTTTTTCAGGTGATTTTGAACAAGGATGGAACTACTGAGCTGGAAACAGAGCACCCGATCATGCGACCGTCTGAAGAGAAGGATCAGAGCCACCGCATACAGCCCAACCCCACAATCAGAGAGCAACCGGTGTTTGTCGAAACAGGTCCAGTTAAGCCAAAACCGACCGAGCAAAACAGAGCAAGAGACGTGCCAAGAATGGTCTGTGCCTGGAGGTAACCGGACGGCTGCAGCATGATGACAAGGACATGGAGAGCATTCTGAGTGGCAAGGTGAAGAAGGGTGATCACCTGGCTTACAGTTCCTTCGGTCAGGCACGTGAAGGGGATGATGTTGAATGCTCCCCGGATTTTGACTGAGCCTTTACTTAAGCAAAATCATGGTGAGGTAAAAAGAAAACATGAAACAGCCTGTAAAGTTGCTATGTTCCCCATCCAACTACATATGCAATGGTACCTTTCGGACCTAATTCCCTGCAAAATGCAAATGTGAGAATGGCATCTCGTGACCATGCTTTCAGTTCAACTTTCTTTGCATAGTATTTGATGCATAAGTCGCAATAACTGTAACGAGGAAGAAAAACACTGTTGGCTACAGATCGAATGCAAGTTTTCCGCTTCGTTCTACACGAACACGATGTGGCCTACGTCTTCGTCTCGTTACTCACATCAATCACCTTCAAGCTCTGTGCCTGGTTTCTCCAATGACGCCCCGAACTTCGTCACCAATAGCCAACGTCCTGCCACCTTGTTGCCTTGCTCACTCGCCATCACCATCGGTGGTTCCTTGCCGCCTGACGGCCAGAAGTTGAAGACGACCGCTCATAGGCCGTATGGGGCCGAGGATCAAGCGGAGGGAACATTGTGTGAACAAAAACAATATTGTATTTTATAGCGCGCGCGACATGTTTTCCCTTGCTACATTCTTCTCCCGATCCACCATGTTCCGCTCTCCTAGATGGGCAGCTCTGGCTGACTTTCAGACACCACCTCAAACAGACTTTATAAAATTTTGACAATTCGGGCGATCAGAATTCAATTTTGGACAATTGTGTAGATCATACAACCCAGATGTCTGTTAAGTTATATACACACACACCCCATTACTCCCGGGCCGACATGCAAAATGCACTGGCCAACTCGCAGAACACGCATCTTCACACTCAAGTACATTGATGACAGGAAACTTGGGCAGAAATTATCTGGTTTTGCACTAGACAGCAGCCATAAAGAAATCCTTGGGGAACCTATCGAAATAAGCGATCTGCGGCCCGCTGCCGCAGCCAGCCACTCCATAGATAGATATAATTATGGCTGCGGTGGTTCATGCTGTGGTGTGGCCGGGGAGTCTGGTGCGATGGTGAAGTGCACTCCCCTTCCTTGCCCCGACTGCAGGATGAATGCCACCTCCGTTGCAGCAAGAGCAGCTGCCTCCTGGACAGACACAATAGGCAATTAGGGATTTACAGAAGGCCCTAGAGCTGCACTGGATGCAGCAAATAGCCAAATTAACAAGGAAGCACAAAAGGCGATGCAGATTTTCATTCTAAAACTGAATTTTCATCAAATCAGTTTACCAATTTTTTGGTCGCACAGGTCACAACTGTCAGTTTCAATTTCAACCATGTTTAGTCAATTATAATCAGTACTCCCTCCGTTCCAAATTATAAGTCGCTTTGACTTTTTTGGTACATCCATTTTGCTATGCATCAAGATATAATAATATGTCAAGATACATAGCAAAATAGATGAACCAAAAAAGTCAAAGCGACTTATAATTTAGAACGGAGGAAGTAGTAAAGACTGATTAGGTTGCATAGCTTAGTTCCTGATCTTGATTTTCATGATGTGCATGACAAGTGACAAGTCAAATTCAAACTAGTAAAGTACTCCTCTATTCCAAATTATAAGACGTTTTGGCTTTTCTAGATACATATTTTTTGCTATGTATTTAGATATACACTATGTCTAGATGCATAATAAAAGCAATGTATTTGGAATGGAGGGGGTATTAAATGTCAACTCAATTTCAATGCATTTAGAGTATGGCAAGGAATATGTTAGGTGTTCCCAAAACCTTCTAAAAAATAAGAAAAGGAAGATGCAGATATTCACTTTAGAAATTGTAACTGACCTGTCTCTGCCTGCGGTGCTGTAAGATACTAATTGCCCAAGCCATAATGTAGAATGGTAGCAGGAAACCCAAGCATATGCACATAATAGAAAAAGCTATCAATTGCAAACCATCAAAATACCAAATGTTAATATATGATATGAACTGTATATATTTTCAAGATGATTATTTCACTTACTGAAAACATTGCTGAAGTGTAAGTAGTCATCTTCATCAGTTAGAGTCAGTGCGTGTCTCAACAATAAGAGAGCCATTAACTGAACATAAAAAAGGGTAAATTGGATGTTACATATAAATAAGAAAACCCTGTTGTTTTAAGTGGCAACAATATAAATACATCTGTTTTGTAGTTACTCACAACAAGAGCAGCAGAGCGGCAAAAGGCAGCAGTGCTGGCATTTGTGGCAGAATAATCATCATATTCAGCTTCCATGATGTGGTTTTGTGCCACTGCAAGTATCCTAGGATCACGCATAAGTCAAATGCAGTACCAGTAATAGTCCACCCACCACTAGGAACCACGGAGAAATGAGAGGTGATGACAAACAGTTAGAAGAAAATTTATTACATGAGTATAGAACAACTTAAGAATAAAAAGGGCATTATGCCCTACGTTATATCAATGGTAGTTTCATCAGGATGAGCTCTCGGAGGTGCAGTGTACCCATGTTCATAAGGCTGCAGATAGTATTTTTCAACACAATTTAGTATTAAATGACATCCGTGAAAATGGCATAACAATTAGTTGTTCATAACTTAAATCACCTCATGACATATTTCACATGTTACATCTCCTTTCTCATTGCACCATCGTTGTACACATGCCCGATGAGCATACTGCATAGCAAAAACTAAAAGCAAGTTAGAGAATACAGAAAACGCTCTTAAAAGTAATCGCATAAAAAATCATGGTACATCTATTTAACATATTATTGTCGACAAATCAGGGAAGCGTGACAAAAACAACCAACTCAAAGTTTAAACCTATTCAGCTAGATGTAAGAAAAGGTACGGCCAAAATTATTGGGAGGCGGTTCACAGATCGAATTATCCTGGTAACTTCAAATCCAGTCTATCCCACATACTTGTTACAAAATCACAGTTAGTCATATCATAAAATTAGCTTTATCCAACCAAGTACTGCCCACAACTCGAGATAAGGTACTATGATAAAGGGCAGACCCAGTGCCGGAGGCTCCCACATGAGTGGGGTCTAGGGAAGGGATAAACCGAGACAAGCCTTTCCCCCGCAAAATCTATGGAGAGGCTGCTTCGAACCCACGACCTGATGACTCAGTGAGACAGCTCTCACCACTGCACCAGGCCTGCCCTTCAAATTAAAATGTTTGGGTACTATGATAATAGGGAAATTATATTTAAGTTTTATACCAAAATGTTTGGGTATTTTAGGCTGTCTTAAATTAAAATGCTAATAACATATTGTAAAGTTGACCCTGTCTTCCATAACAAGCAGTTTTTTATTCCATGGCTAGTGGGTTTACGAAAAGTGCAATATTGGCAAATTGCTGGATGAAAGATTGTGATATCTTGATGCGTTGAAATAGCACACATTTCACTCCGGAACGGGCAACTATTATCTTCAGTTGATAAAATTATGAAATTGTACATATAATGTTGGACTCATTTTGTGCTGATACTGAAACGAGCTGTGTGTGGGATGGTCACTCGGTCCCATGCAGCGGCACGGGGGCAACCTGTCTAGGGTTTCCCCGCTACCGCCGCCGACATCGCAGCTCCGGCAATTGATCCACCAGCGAAACCTCCTCCACGCCTCTCCCCTTTCACTTCACACAGTCCCCCACCAATTCAATTCCATCTCCCATGCCCCTGCATCTCCTCTGGTCGCCACTCCCCAACCAGCTGAAACAGATGCCGCTGGTGCTCAAGAGATCGCCACTGGTCGCCTCCCTCTCCATCACCGTGGGGACAAGCTGCTGCTCCCCCTCGTCAGTAACCACCAAGACGGTCATATACCTCTCCACCGCTGTTGGTATTGGCAGCGGACCTCCACCATCAGTCGATGCACACACCATCCATGAAGATGAGGGTGTGTGCAGGGAGGTGAGGTGGTCACTGGACTCCACGCTGCTGGTCACCACCCTCTCCACCACCACGGGGACAACTCCCCCATCGGTTGTCAGCTCGCTGGTCACCTCTCACTCCACCGCTGCGGCAACTAGTATCAGACCTCCCACATCGGTTGTCGCCCTCAGCACCAATTCCTTTGAGAGTGTGCAGGGAGGTGAGGTGGCCTCCTCGAGGAATAGGCTATCACATTCTAGTTCAGCGCCATCACTATCTCTTCCTCGCCGATCATCGCATCAACAAGTGTATCCTCTAGCATCGCGCTTCTCCATTGCCACCAAAATCTCAGCATCAAGGTGCATGCTTGGTGCCTACTGATCTGATTGGTCGATGCTTCATGCTGCGAACTACAAGAATGCATCTCACTGCTTCCACTGTAAGCAGGAAGGTCACGAAGCTAGGCATTGCAAGCAGCCTCAGTCACCTAAGAGTCCCCAAATAGGTCCTCAGTTGAGGGGCTGTCAAAAGTTGCTCCCTGAGCCACCATCACTTGATTCTCCATCTTCAGTTCCTTTAGATGCTGCTGCTACGCCTTCAATTCTGCCTGTCCATGATGCAGCTGGCGTTTTACATGAGCTGGAATTGCCATTCCACGCTACAATAAACAGAAGATAAATACTAGTTTGACCAACTCGCCCATTTATCACATGTCTGTATCTCCCTCACAAAACAGTGATTAATGATATGCATAAAGTAAGAAGAACCTTCTTTTGGCAAGGTGGGAGTGTGTGAAAAAAATACTCCCTCAGTTCCAAATTATAAGACGTTTTGGCTTTTCTAGATACAATTGTTTTTACCATGTATCTAGACATAGTGTGTATCTAAATGCAATAATGCATGCGAAAGTTATGTATCTAGAAAAGTATGTTCTGGTACAAAGAAAGGAGGATTGGGCATTAAAGATATCAGAAGGTTAAATCTAAGTCTTCTTGCTAAATGGTGGTGGAAATTAGAACAGGAAACTGGGATCTGGCAAGACATTATCAATCCAAATATATAAAAGGGAAGCCTATTCCTCTGATAACACACAATCATAATAATTGTCCTGTTTGGGCTGACCTACTCAAGGTCAGATCGCTGTATCTCCAGGGTAGGAAAGTAAAAATTAGAAATGGCAAAAACAACCAGTTTTGGAAACCCTTGCTTTCAGTGAACCAATGATTCAGAGATGTCCTGTTCTTTTCTGTTTATGTGAAGAGCAAGATTTATCAGTGGCGCAAGTTAGAAGGATTTTCAGTTGAATTTTAGATGTTAGTTGCCTTGGGAACTTAGCTCTGTTTGATCCCAGATTCAATCACAAGCAGGAATTTTGTTTTACAGGAGGGAGACTATCTCCTGTAGACTTGAAAAAAAAAGTGGCAAGTTCTCAGTAAAATCTCTATACAATGCTTTAAGAGCTGGTGATGTGGATTCTAAACTTTTAATCATAAGTTGATCTGGAAAGAAAGTCCCTGCTAAAATAAAAATCTTTATGTGGCTTATCAAGAACAACACAGCCTCACCAAGGACAACATGATCAAAAGAAACTGATCAGGTGACCCAAAATGTTATTTCTGTGAGCAAGATGAATATATCTCATTCTTCTCTAGTTCTATTGTCCCATTGCTAAGGTGGTATGGTCAGTGGTTGCTCAGGTTATTGGCACCTCTGATATTCCCTCCAATTTAACCCAATGTGGGTTATAGATTAAGAAATGGTTACCCCATGGGGCTATGTTCTACACTTTTGGTATTGCTGCCATATGTTGGTCTATCTGGAAAACTAGGAATAAAGCTTGCTTTGAGAACAAATTGATCAAGAACCCGTTGAAAATAATATGTTATGCCTATGATCTAATGAATTACCGGACAGGTTTATACCCAACAAAGACTCAGGAGAAGCTTGTTTGAAGGCATTAACATCATGCTTCAGGTGGCGACAAAGTTACTTGCTGACTCCAAGAACAGAGGACAACTCCAGCTTAAGGACGACAAGAGCCAGGATGAAGAGGAAGATAATGCTTGAAGTCGAGCTGTGATATGAGGATTTTGTGGTAGTGGCTGATGTGCCTGGAGTTGGCCTTATGTCTTTTGAATCATGGTCTATGATCTGTGTAATAGCGAGTTTATTAGCCTTAAATTGTTTGTTGCTTGACTTTCCTTTCTATGTCGGGGTTGAAGGTCTGAAGCAGACTTTTCAATCCCACTTCATAGGATTGAAACTTATTATTAGAGGAAGGCCAAACTGGCTTAGTATTCCTTAATCAATACAGGGCAACCGGCCCAATCCGCATCAGTGTACACGACAAGCTGTGTTGGAGCAGACCGGGGAATGATCAGACCGAAGCTGAGGGTGCCCTGAAGGTACCGAAGGATCCGCTTGGCAGCCACAAGATGAACTTCCCGGGGATCATGCATGTGAAGGCAGATTTGCTGAACGGCGTACGCAATGTCAGGCCGGGTGAATGTCAGGTACTGAAGAGCACCTGCAAGACTGCGGTAGGCTGTGGGATCAGCAACAGGAGGACCGGCATTTGCAGGAACTTTGGCACACGTGTCGACAGGAGTGGAACAAGGCTTGCAGTCGCTCATCCCATGGCGAGCAAGAATGTCCAGGATGTACTGACGCTGTGACAAAGTGAGATGATCCCTGTGGCGCTGAACTGCCACACCAAGAAAATGATGAAGAGGGCCAAGGTCCTTCATGGCAAACTCTTTCTTGAGCGCCTCAATCACACGATGTAAGAGCTGCTCGGAGGAGGCAGTGAGAACAATGTCGTCGACATAGAGGAGCAAGTAGACTGTTTCAGTGCCACGGCGGTGTATAAAGAGAGATGTGTCTGATCTTGCTTCACTGAAACCCAGAGAGAGCAGGAAGGAGGCAAACCGGCTGTACCATGCTCGCGGAGCCTGCTTTAGACCATAGAGGGATCTGTTGAGCCTGCATACATGTCCAGGAAGTGCAGGATCGGCAAATCCAGTGGGTTGAGAGCAGTACACTGTTTCTGACAAGGTCCCGTGAAGGAAGGCGTTTTTCACATCAAGTTGATGGATTGGCCAGTCCGGGAGTGAGCCAAGGTGAGAACAGTACGAACGGTAGCAGGCTTGACGACGGGGCTAAACGTCTCGTCGTAATCAATACCGGGACGTTGGGTGAACCCGCGAAGCACCCAGCGAGCCTTGTATCTGTCCAGGGAACCATCCGCATGAAACTTATGCTTTAAGATCCATTTGCCGGTGACCACATTCGCCTTGGGTGACGGGAACGAGATTCCAAGTGTTGTTGTCCAAGAGGGCAGCATACTGCCTCTTCCATGGCTCGACGCCGATGAGGGTTGGCGAGGCGCCACGACAGAGCGCGGTAGTGGTGACAGGCCTCGGTGTGCAGAAAGCGAGCGCCGGGCCGCCGGTAACCGGACTTCCCGCGGGTCGCCATGCCATGAGTGTTGGCGACCAGCGGGATGGAGATAGCTCCTGTTGGAAGAGGAGGGTCACTCTTGATGTAGCGAGGCGAGGAGGAATCATCGCCGAGCGCCGAGGAGGTGGTCCAACAATGGACTCGGTGGCGGCGGGTGGACGCCGGGTGTAGACATGGACGATCGGTGGTTTGCGAAGGTGGCGCCCGAGGCGGTCAGACGGGAGGCGCCGCCATGGGCGCCAGTACAGAGGGTGCCGTGGGCACTTGTACAGAGGGTGCCAGGTAGCGCCGTGAAGTGCGGACGCTGGGCGCCAGACAGAGGGCGCCATTGGCGCCGCGGCTGGGCGCTTATCAGGGCGCCATGGGCGCCAGGCGGGCGATGTATAGACCGAAATGGAGAAAAGGCCGGAGGTGCTGGCGGCGAGAACGGACGGCTTACGTGAGCGGCTCGAAACGCCGGTGCTGCCCAAGTTGGAGCACCATTTGAGAGAACATATAAGTCTTTGGCAGGTGCCAAAGACCCTTTGTACTGTAGGTGGAAACGAAGCCGACGAAGAAGAATCGCCGTTAGTTAGAAAATCAAGCTCGTGTGTGGGTGGCAAAAGTCATTTAAGGGAGAAAGGGAACGTTGTTTCGTCAAAGACAACGTGGACGGGAGATGATGACGCTGTTTGTGGCGCAGGTCGAGGCACCAGTAGCCCTTGTGGTCGTGGAGAATAGCCAATAAAGGCGACAAGGAAGATCGTGGAGCGAGCTTGTGAGAGTGGTGGCAGTGAGGTTGGGGTAGCAGGTGCACCCAAAGCCCCAAGGTCATGGTAGGGAGGGAGAGTGCCATGGAGAGCGAGAAAAGGAGTGCTCATGTTCGTGGTCTTGGTTGGGAGACGATTGATGAGGAGGGTGGCGGTGGCAAGGGGCATCGGCCCGAAGAGGGTGGGGGCATGGATGCTTGGAAGAGCAAGGTGCGAGTGACATTGTTGATTTTGCATGGCATGCGCTCGGCTTTTGCCATTTTGTCATGAGGTGTAGGGGCATGACATGCGAAGGTGACACCTTTGGCCCCGGAGAGAAGAAAGCGCGAGACGAGGAGTTGTCAAACTCACGCCTGTTGTCTGCCTGCAGACTTGATGGTGCAACCAAACCGAGTGAGCACAAAGGTGAAAAAAATTGAGAGAAAGCGTAAAAGGTGTGGGACTTTAGCTTAAGAGGAAAGTCCAGAGAGAAAATGCGAGCAATCATCGATAATTACTAAATAATATTTAAAACCGGATACACCGACGATCGGAGATGTCCACAAATC